>JAVXUO010003084.1:0-288787 GCA_033065855.1 Escallonia rubra | reverse complement strand
TTCTTGCGACAACATTAGAAAAATCAAAATCCCTGTTGTAGAAATATATGTTGAGATGCCAAAGAAAACGTAGAATTCAACCTACCGGCTACCGGAGACAAATGCGATGCTATCGATGTTGGGTAACCAGGGAGTGGAGTTTGGGTAGAGGTGTTTCTACCATGTCATTAGTTGTTGCTAATAATGATCACGTGCTTTGCACGTTAAAGAACGATTCAACTGAAAATGGCATAAAACCTTAATAGGCAACACAATTAGGCTTAAGTACTACAGCTATTTCAACTAAATCGTAATAAAAAAACCAATTTGTGAAATGCTAATCAAAGGTTCGAACATAGGAGTTCATTGCAGGAAGGATGTTCTCACTTTCAAATGTGAAATTGTTAACACCAATTACTAACGATTTTTTCCCCTATTAATTATACTTGTTTCTTCTTTCACATTAAGTTACTACTAAAAAGAATTCTAATATTCATGTTAAATCTTGTTATTCAATGTACACCGACATTTAATCAATAACATATTTCGCAAATATTTAATTCTTGTCAAACACTACAAGTTTGGCATTACAATAATGAAGGTGGGGAAAGTATTCTAGACATAATTTGACGCGCTTAAAATGTCGTGAAATGTATATGTTGAAGTTGTCCAATCTCTTGTAATATAATCTATGGCATATATATAAGTCTAGAAAGCATGAGATAAATATGGAAAAACTGAGCAAAAGTTTGATTTATAATTAAGTAATCTATTTTATTTTTTTCTGGTATGTTGTCTTCTTTTCTATTAAATAATATATAATGTTCTTTAAAGCTCTATTTTATTTTAACCCTGTATGATCTTGTTAATCTGAAGTAGTATTATTAGGCTATTAATTCTATTATGCATGTTGTTCAGCATATATTTGTCACAAGATTTTTGTTTTTAGCATATATCATTTTTTTTTATTTTTTGATAATACTACACATTAATTTAAAATGCCAATGGACGGTCATACGTCGATAAATTGAAGTTTGTAGCAACATATAAAAGTTAGTAAATGCAATAGTAGGTCCACCTCAAAAAGAGATAAATAAAGAACATGATAATACCCCAACTTAGGAAGGGTTCTTTAAGGAGTAGCAGAAATTACTATGTTCTTTTTATCCATCTTGATCTAGGCAAGTTTTAAGTAAGTTTTCCCATGAATTTTTTAAAGGCGATCAAAGATTTATACGGTGGGCTTGATACACACTTGTTTAGGTTAAATTCATACTTTTATGTCAGTAAAAGATGTATTAGTGAACTTTTAAGTTCTTTAGCAGTAAAATATTTATTTTAAGCAAAAAACGTTGTAATCGATTACCTAATTAATCAAACTTTCTGATAGGTTTAAGATATATGAATAAGTAAAAAAAATCTTAATAACACGATCTTAATAATTACATAAGCATTGCTCTTACGGGATCTAAAGCTTGTGAATGACGTGTTTCCAATGTTCGTTTATTACGAAAGTAAATTTGTGCTATTGTGTTATTAAGTTTATACATTTGAGTTAGTTATCATACTTACAAATTTCATATTAATTTATCAAGTCCAACTTACTAATTAAGTATTGAAGTAACAAAATATAAGTTCTTGAAGATATATGTTAATAGGATGCAAATTAGAACTCATCTACAATCTCAAGTTGAGGTAACTTGATTCGATTCATTTTGTTTATTTGTAAAAATTTTGTAACTCGGTTGTCTACAACTTTTTTTTTTTTTGGGGTATGAAAAAAATTTCTGTTGGAAATTTTTGAAACTTTTAATCTAGATATAAATTGCATAAATGCCAAAAGCTTTTTATCTAGTTTTTTCATGAAAACTTTAAACTTAAAAATCAAGAAACACCCTTAGTTTTAGCAAATTCCAAATTCAAAGAAAGCTCTAAAACTCAACAAAGGATACTTTAGAGGAAGAGGTTTAATACTATGCTGAAGGTCAAAAACACCCTTAGTTTAAAATAAAATATAACCTGTATAAAAGGGCATTTTGAATAATTAATATTTTATAAACGGGTTTCAAGGAAGAAATGTTCGGCAATACGATCCCTTGGGATCATTTTTACACGGTGGGACGGGATCCATACCAGTTTTGATTAAATGCATATTCTTTTGTCACTAAAAGATGCATCAGTGAACTTTTATCTTCTTTAGCGACAAAATATTTAAATTTAGTCACAAATATTGTAATTTAGCTTCACCTTTTCTAAACTTGAAATCACCCTTCATTTTTGTAACCCTTTCATATTTAAAAAGGATATTTTTAATGAAAAATGTTTAGCCATTTAACCCCTTAAGATAAGATCATATTAACATAATATGGCTAGATCCACACCCCTTTTAACTAAACTCAAACTTTTTTTATCACTAAAAGATATATTAATGAAATTTTAATCTCTTTAGCAACATAATGTTTCATTTAGTAAAAAATATTGTAATCTAGTCTCACTCTTTTAAAAAGTCGAAAGCACCCTTAACTTTGGTAAACTTTTTAAATTTAAAGAAGGCATTTTTAAGGAAATAATGTATGGCCATGTAACCCCTTGCATCATCTTTATACGGTGGGGCTAGATCCTCGCTCTTTCAATTAAATTCATATTTTTTTGTTACCAAAAGATCCATTATGAACTTTTTTGACCTTTGTTAACAGAATATTTAAATTTCACAAAAAATGTTATATTTTAGCCTCATCCTTTGAAAAGTCATAAACACACCAAATTCCTAAAAACCTTTTAAATGAGAGAATCTTAACAAAAAAAGAAAGTTGCTTAGCCGCTTAACTCGCGTATCAAAACTTGAGACATTTCCCGCTGAAAAAAAATTATAAATTATTCGAGCTCAAATAAATTGGAGTCTTTATTAATTCGATTTCAGCTAATATTATCGCCTATGAGAGTGTATTATGCAAAAATAATAACTATATGAAGAACATATTGTCATGCAAATATATAGTATTCCGGGTTACAACGAAACGTACAAAGACAATAACTATATGAATAACATGTTACCATGCGACCAAGGGTATTCCAATAACTCAATACAAACTTAAGATTATTTGTTTTCTATGAATCCAAATTGTAATTAGAAACTGAATGGTTCGATCTGGCGATTCTAAAAAGTCATGATTATATATGCATTTTAAATTTTTTAGATAATTCTAGTCTTGCGATAACTTTCTTACGGCAATATGTCTGCATTCAAGAGGTAGAAATAAACTTCAATTTTACGATAACTTCAATATATTAATATGTTCATATTTAAGTATGTATGCATGCATAATAATTCAAAGGTTACATAAAACTCTATTATATGCAATTATTTGTTTTCTCTAATCAAGTTTCATGGTGAAGACATAGTTTCATTTGAGCGTGAATGAATGTAAGTTTTGGTAAGGTTTTTCCAGTAAAGATGTTCAAAGGGCAGTAGTTCATGAGTGATTTACATGACTTTTATAGGATTTTTTTTCTTCTTTCATAAAAGTCAATTCAACCCTGAACTCTAACGAAAACATATGTTCCAATAAGATATTTTAAAGAAATAAGCTTGATATGCTAAGAGCTCCACAAGCTGAGAAGATTGTGCTAGATTATGTCAGTAAATACATTCCAAATGCTGTTTGGCAGCAGCCTTAATAATAAGAATGTACTTCCATGACTCTTTTATAAGGGTTAGTATCAGTACATCCTTTCGATTTTCCTCTCATATGAATTTTTAGCTTTAGGGACTTCATTCAGCATCCCTGCAGGTCCATATTTGAAAACACCAGATCACCCCAGTTGAGTTGGGGTTCATGGTAGGTGCACGACTACTTTGCATATTCATCATTTTTACAATGTCATAGTACTCTGTTAGTTCCGTGTTGGCATGCTGCTTCGTTATTATGCTACTCCATAATCCTAACACACTATAAAATTATGTGCTATTGGTTGTTTTAACCATGACAATGATCTCATTTGCAGTCTTAACACAGTGCTTCCATCGGTAGTTATATCTCGATTTACTAGGAATCGTCAAGCTTTGGAATCAGAAAGTAGAACTTGCTAGACATAAAATCTTCTCAAGTAATACACCACAAGAATTCGAAAAAACATAAAAAGAAAAGTGTGATCAATCACCTTTCTCCTTTTAACTTTCTCCTAAGAGCTTGATGAATATTTGAGCTATCATGATCGTAGAGGCCGGTGTACGGTAACGCAAATAGAGGCAGGATGAAGGTAAGGTTTTGAGAGCATGAGTTTAAGTATAATTAGATTAGATAGGGTTTCTACTTCCTTTTTTTGGGGTTAAAAGTCAAAACAATGCTAAAATTTAATAAAACCAATATGCTCCAATAAGGATAGTTTAGAAAAGATGCCTAACAAGTCAAAAACACCCTTGTATTTTACTAAGTCTCAACTCCAAAAAAGGAGGCACTTAATGGGAAAGAAATGTTATAAGTCAAAAATGCCCTTACTCACTCTTAACCTTTTTTGTCGAAAAATCATTTAGAGAAACTAGGTATTTTAAGGAAAGAAAAGATTAATCATTTAAGCCCATACGTGTTTATATATATATAGGGTCGTGATCCATTGATAGCGCTAGCAAGTTGCTAACGCTGTTTGGCCGACCGCTACATAATGTAGCGGACGATAATTTACCGTCCGCTACATTATGTAACGGACGGTGAAAAAATTCGCTGATGTGGCACGTGATCTGGCCGTCCATTCTCTCCTGTGGACGGCCAAATCGCGCTAGCAACTTAGGTTAAATTGCTAGCGCTATCATTTTATCATCTCACACACACACACACACACACACACACACACACACACACACACACATATATATATATATATATATATATATATATATATTTGTTAACCCTAAAGAGAATCCTGGATGTTTCATATTATATCTTCGTGATCATATTTTTTCAGGTCACATGTTTTGCATGTTATATAGTAATTCAAAATAGAAATGTTATAAGTCATGGTGAAAAACAAAATTTAAATTAATTAATAAGATTATTATAATTAAATCATAATAAATAAATCAGTTGTCAACCGTTAATCAAAAACTTAAAGTAGCAGAAAGTTCGTTACACAAGATATGAAATTATTTTCAAACTCGAATTGTTAATGTCAATGATCACTGATATTTATAGCATACTTATTCTTTTGTTAGATCAAGTTGTCACTAAAAAGAATTATGATTGTTTTATACTATATCTTGTTCAACGTAAATGTATGCGGTAAGTTTTGTTTGGCCTCATGACCCTTACATTATTTAGACAATTTAATCCCAACAACCCAACTGGTGCTTATATTTTAGAGACAAGTTCGAGGCAAAGACTGACCGGCCCACTGCACTAAAATAAGCCTTCACACTCCCGCGTCCTAAGTGACCTGGTGTTAATATTTAAAAAACAACTTCAAGGAAACGACGACTTTATAATGGGGCTGGGGGTAATTTGGTTTTTTGAATTTGCCCGTTCACATATGCGGGCGGATTTGCCGTTGATATTACAGGAATTTGTCGACTCCGGTGGAGGGAGGAAAAGAATATTCCGGACATTCGCAGCCGCCACCACAGTCCACTAGCAAGTCCACTACCACTAGTTTCTTAGCACCGTGTCTCCCTTCATAACATGAGTGACTGCGACGGCTCGCCGTTCACGTCTTCCTCATCCAGCCGCCGGTTCGAACTCGCCGACATCCAATCGGCGACCGACAACTTCGCCGACGAACTAGTCATCGGCCAAGGCGGGTTCGGAAAAGTGTACAAAGGCTCAATCACCGACGGCGAGACCATGACCGTCGCCGTGAAGCGGTTGAACCCCCGCTCCCGCCAAGGAGCCCGAGAGTTCCGGACGGAAATCGAGATGCTCTCCAGGTTCCGGTACCGGTACCTCGTCTCGCTGATCGGCTACTGCGACGAGCCGGACGAGATGATCCTCGTTTACGAGTACATGCCGCGGGGAAACTTTGCCGATCACTTGCACAGATCGGGGAAGAATTACAGTGCGCCGCTCCCGTGGCTACGGCGTCTCAGGATCTGCATTGACGCGGCCCGTGGGCTGGACTACCTCCACACAGGCACGAGCATCCAGCCAGACAGGGCGATACACCGCGACGTGAAGAGCTCCAACATCTTGCTGGATGATAATTGGGACGCCAAGATATCGGACTTTGGGCTGTCCAGATTAGGTCCAGAAGACCGGACCTACTCCCATGTGAGCACCGACGTTAAAGGAACACGCGGGTATTTGGACCCGGACTACAACTTGACCGGCAGACTGACGAGGAAATCGGACGTGTACGCCTTTGGGGTGGTGTTGCTTGAGGCGCTGTGTGGGAGGCCGGCGGTGGATTTGAGCGCCGATGAGGAGCAATGGGGTCTGGCCGGGTGGGCCCAGTATTGTATAAGAGAAGGAACGGTAGATGAGATTATTGATCCTAGTGAGAGGGAGGAAATTAAGAAGGATTGTTTGATGGAGTTTGTGCAGATTGCGGACGAATGCTTGCATCATTTTCCTAGGAAACGCCCCACAATGGCTGAGGTCGTGGTGCGTCTTGAGTTTGCCGTGGCAATGCAGGAAGGGAAGGACTCTTCTATTGTTGTCAAGCCTGCAAAGATGCCTTTGACACTGCACGAGGGAGAGGATTCTTCGGATGTTGTCAAGCCTGCCAAGATGACTTTCACAAGGAAGGTGCAGCGGTATTTCTCATCAAGAGGAACGTCAGGTACGCTCAAATACTTTATCTGTTTGATTGGTACAGTTCAATGCATTTAATGTAAGCATTCCCTCTATTTCGTTAAGAGTAGCCTACCATTTACCAAACTTGAAATGCTATCCGGAGAAATCAATTCGGAAGAAGCCTCCTTAATGTCCTGGATAATATTGATGCCCTGATTTTAGGGAGTACCGGCCCTATCACCCTTAGGTGGAACTTACTGCCTTAGTTGCCGGCTTGCCGCAATATTATTGTTGGAATCTCTGATCAAGTAATACTAACCTTTGGAGGATGTTCAAAAGCGTTGTGCTGATAACAATGTCAAAGTTGGTCATGTTGATTTCACTAGCATAAAGCGTTTCTGGATAAGGAATTAAGTTCCTCTTTCTTTTGAAGATGGGGTCGGTTTCCCGGGAAGGTCATGATTGTACCTTAAATTTGTTTTTCTAAAGTGTGCCCAAACGCACATACTCTTAACAGAGACAACACAGAGGATAAAAAACAATGGTCTCTCCGGATGTTTTATGAAAACCTCCCGAGTTGTTTGAATAATTGCATGGACCTTCTTTCTCAGTGTTGTTAACTGATAGAGATTAACAGAAGTCATTGATTTTCCTTTGCACCTTTATGTAAATAGCTCATTTTACTCTTTTTAACTTTATTGTGGTCAACTGATAACAAGTTCTGAGTAAAATATTGTTTGTTCACAACTCTGTGATCTAGATTTATTTCCATAATATCACTGCAATCCTTCCTACATTTCAGCTGCATCAGTATAGATTTATTTCCAAATTACTGCCATACTTTCTAGTTTTTATTTGCTTTAGAAGTTAATGTTGGTTGCTATCACTAACTTCGCCTTTCATTACCCGATTTACTTGCTTTCTGAATTTCTCTGGATATTCTTTTGTTTCTCCGTTCAAGCTAGCTGAGTGGAAAAACCTTATAGATCTGGGGAAGAACCATGGCTTTCTCGTTCTTCCACCGAAAAGACCTCTTCCTGTGTTGGTGGCTCTTATTGTTGATCCATTAAACTTTGCTCTTCCTTGCTATTCTCTGTTTTTTAAAGATCACTATGGACTTCTTGAAGGTGCAACCCAGCTTTTGGATTTTTGGAGTTCCCTACGGGGGTTTATTTCCATTCAATTCAAGCTAATCATTCTTCTGTTCTTCTTAGTTTTCCCAATTGAACATCTGAATAGGTTGTCCAGAATTGTCTATAGGCTCTATCGTATTTTCCTTTCATATATCATACATGGCCTGAGCCAAAACGCCTCAAATAAGAAGCCTTTTCCTGAATTTGCTTATTTTGTTCACACTATGGACTGTGGCTAATGGATACTGCATAAAATGGAAGGATGGTGTTCTTAAGCCCTTTTTCTTTTCTTTTTCAAAGTCAGGTTAAGTAGGAGTATATGCTTTTTCTTGTATGTGACAGATTTTTATTTTCCTCTCTATGCTCAGAATCCAAAGTAAACACTGAAAGTGACAATAAGAGCATACGACCTAATGAAGGCGGAGATAGTATCCAGGAAGTTCCCCCGAGTGGCCAAAGCCTGACTGAAAAGCTGAGTGAGTAATTAGTTGTGGAAATTGGATTGGTTGAATTTCAGTTTATTACATGTCTATAGCAACTTAATGAGCAGCTCCTTAGCGATTTCTTTCTAGGTTTTGTAACGATCTCTTTGATCGAAAGACCCAAGCTAATGAAAAATATTAGCTGACTTCGTGCCCACGGCCTGTATCCTCTTTGACTATTTCAAACTGAAGGGAATGCACAACGACCAATTCAGCGCATACACCTCATTAACGTGTACATACTCAACAACTCGTTTCTGGACTTGTTTGTTTGCCTTGCAATATTGAAGAACAAGGCAAAAGGAGAAACTCGATCCGCTTACACGAGTTCATACATAATTACATATTGCACCAAAATCAATAGAGCTACTATTTTCCATGACAACTGAAATGCTGCAGTGACATAAAAAGACAATTCCCGAAATGTTTGACAGTTATCTGGTCAAGTATAGACGAAGTATAATTTTTCTGATAACACGCACTGATACAAGAAAATGTGCAATAGGATTCTGGGCAACTGTAGGTCCAATAGGGTTGTCGCTGTTAGTTATAAGCTTTGTCCATCAATGATTCACATTTGCTTCCTCTTTTCTTAGATCAGCCATGCTTCAAAAAATTCAGTTTTGCTGAACTGAAAGGCATGACGGAGAACTTCAGCAGGGACCTGGTCTTGGGTGAGGGAGGTTTTGGAATGGCTTTCAAAGGAGCAATCAATGAGGTGACATACTCCCCGGCGAAGGCTGGCACCGGCATGGCCGTTGCAGTTAAGAGATTCAACTTAGATTTACTTGAAGGAGTTAAAAGAGACAAGGTAAATAAGTTCTGTAATAACTTTCAAAGGACTGTCAATGGATTGAGTTCGAATCCATTGCTCTTCATATACATACATTAGTTCGTAAAGCTAACGCATAACATCACCTATAAGCATGTTGGAACATGGAAGTCAAAGAAGGGAGCTAAGATCATTTAGTCTTCTCTTCCATCTTAAACTTTATTTACCACTCTTGAGGTGATACAACCCCCCAAGAACTGCACTTTAGCATTATATTTCAGCACATGCATGCTTAAGAATGTCGATAAGAGTATGTACGTATGATTTGTTACGAGGAGATAAACAATGAGGTTAGTTGATCTTATAATACTTGTAGAATCTGAGTTTAACCAGTTATTCTTAACTAATATTGATTGTACATTTGCGGGAGAAGCCGGAGGTGGTGCACTTTCAAAAACTTATACATCCAAATCTTGTCAAGATGTTTGGATACTGCTTGGAAGACGAAGAATTCCTCCTTGTCTATGAATACATGAAGCATGGAAGCTTAGATAACTACCTTATTAAAAGTAAGCGATCCTCCAAGTGCTGATTCAAGAAAAAGGATTTCAAAATATGTGACAACTATGTTGCTGCATTTGCAGAAGATGCTGATGCACCACTTCCATGGGCTACACGGCTTAAAATTGTAGTAGGAGCAGCTCAAGGCCTTGCTTTTTTGCACCTAAATACTAAGCAAGTAATGTACTTCGACCTTAAGGCTTCTAATGTGTTGTTGGATAAGGTATATTGCTGTGCTTGTTTGACCATTCATACCATTATTTGCCCTTGCTACCCACTGCTAGTTTGCCCCTCGATTCCCTGCTTACAAACTTCTTATTTTAGGATTTCAATGCAAAGCTCTGTGATTTCGGGTTGGCTGAGTTAGATCAACTAGCAAATGAAAACGTAGACCACAACGATGTTGGATCATCCTATAGCGAGGCGGGAGTTAACTCAATGTATCAGAGTTCAGTGGCTCCTGAGTACCTTGAGAGTGGTAAGTTAGCTTTTCTTTTTACGCGCATGTTCTCCATGACAGTCATGGAAGAACTTCCATGACTTTTCTTACTGTTTTTAATGGCGGAAGGGGGCGGGTGTGCAGATATCTTCTTGATCTCCAGTAGGTTGTGTCATGATCTTTATGGAACTTGAAATTTTAGACGCAGGTGATGGGAACATGGACAGGGACGTCCATGGTTTTGGGTTGATCTTGCTGCAAGTACTAACAGGCCAGAAGATCGATAGGAAGCATGGGCGATATTCAGTGGATTGGGGGACAGTCGCCCGAAAGTACTTGTCCGATGAGAAAATGCTTGTGAATATAATGGACGCAAGGTTAGAGCACGAGTACCCTTCAAGGGGAGCATCACAAGTAGCTGAACTCACATTGAAATGCCTTGACAATGACCCCCGAAAACGGCCATCTATGACAGAAGTCTTGAAAGATTTAAAAAGGATTAGTGCCACTAAGATGGAACCAATGGAAGAAGTCCGAAGGTAGTGCTTAGCAAGAAGTACTATCTGTATAATCATCTTACTGCTTCACATAGTTGGGGATGGGGAGCTGGAACGAAACTGATTTGTCCAACTATATTGTGTCTGTAAATTTGGGCAAGAGTTTTTCCGCGACAAGCCCCCCGTTTCACTCATCGCTAAAGTATAAATAGTAGGATTTCTTTTCAACACCTTCAGCGACAAACTTATGCAGCAATATTGTAGCCTTTGAGAAAAGAGTGGATGCACGTCTTAACGATGAGTTTTCATCCAGTGGTGCACTGCAAGTAGCTGAATTCGTACGAAAATGTCTTCAAGATCACCCGAAAAATCGGCCCCGATTAAGAAATTCCTGTAGACTTCAGGACATGTCGATACGATCAAGATGAAAGTAAAGGAGAACTCCAAAGCCAGTGCAAACCTCCCGAGAGAGCCAGGAGCCCTGAATGGCAGCGAACAGATATCTTGTTCTTTACTCTGTTTGGTCTTTGCTTTTCCTGTTTTCATCTGCCGTACTAAGGAGGTGAAAGAACCCAAAACTAAGCAACAGATGGGTAAACTTTTGGGTTAGCATCTCTTAATTGAATAAAGATACATCAGTTTGCAAGAGAATGTGCCTCAATGTCCCACGATGACCTTTTTTTGGCATCTAAACCCGAATGTGCCTCAATGTCCCGCAGTGAACCTTTCATTTGGCATCTAAACCAAACTTTATAATCTAGGAAAATTTATTTTCACCCTATTATATGCTCTTTGACCCCCTTTGTTGTCGCTAAAAATGTACTTTAGCGACAGTTGGCTCTTTATGGACAAAGAAGGAGGTGGTTTAGCATATTAGGAGTGGAAATAGCCTCCACCTTTCATCTATTGCAGTTTCTGTATAATAATGTTTCTTCAGTATACACAAGCAATATAGTTCCATTTCCGTGTGCCTTTAGTTTCCAGAGAAAAAGAAAGCACTTAATCTAAATCTTAAATTCTAAACTTAAATTTTCATCGAAAAGACAGTGTGTAAGGTAGGCAATTAACACGATCAGATCTCATCTACGGCGTACTCAAATCTGCCTATTTCTTAGTTCCATATAAACGAGCAAGAACTAGATATATAAAGAAACGGGAGAGCATATAGACGTGGAATTAAGTTTTGAATATTCAGCAACAATTGCATTATTAACTAGACAACCTCTCTTGATCTATTCGTGATAAGAAGCTGGGACCTGTTGAGACGTATCATGCACCTCCGCGATTGCAAAAATAGACGGAAAACACCCCTAGATCTGACCCAGAATAACCTCCCCACCAGAAACTTTGAACTCAGACGGAGCTGTCTCCACATTAAGAACCTTAACATTCCCATCAACCGCGTATGCTGACCATCTGCACAAAAATGGTAGTAACAGGAACATTTAAAACGTCGCTTACATTAACGAATCCAGTTAGGACAAACATGTAGAGACTACATCGATTCTAAGAGTAATTTCATACCTATGAGAGCGAGGCCCAAGCAAAGCAGCAGAGAGATCGATTCCCAAGTCCAATCTCTTGTGGAAGCTCCCATCAAAATCGCCATAGAATTCAATCTAGAGAGAAGATAGCATAAGGTGCTACATTCATCATATTTCTTGCATCATTCTAGCTATGGGCTGGAGTACATGTAATCAAACACATCTACTTCCCTTCATTTGTTTTCTTAAGTATATCGTTGTCGATAGAAAGGACTAAGTTGGAATGCGAAAACTACAATGCCTCACCACAGATGAAAAGAGAATGAAATCGTCCAATTAACTCCCAGGAACAAGTGCCATACAGTCGCCGCCAACTTCTTGGCAGTGATTCAGCAATCATACTTATAAAGTGAGCAGAATAGATTGAGTGCAAAGAGTTTAGCATCTTTTATATATCGCAAGACGGCAAAAGAAGGCGACACTTAGGCTTCAAGATGGTCCCAATGGTCGTTTTCCATACTCTACGAGATTAGATTTGGTGCCTCGCATCAGTTTATGATTGAATTTAGAATAAACTAAGAATTAGAAGGCAGGATGGAACGGCAGAGACGTGAATTCCTTCACCACAACAAGCAGACCATCTACAGACTTCATCATTCCTAATGAAGAAAGCTAGAAGCTACCAGCAGCAAATATGGCAGGTAATACAGAAACGGAAGGTAATACACAACTGAAGGCTCTTTTTGACAGATGACATCTCACTTCAAGACCCTTCTCTATATTAAGAAATGCTCTTTTTCAATTGCACAAAGAATTAAAAGAGAAGCTCCTGAATCAAGCTCCAACAGTTGCATCTGTTTTGTCAAATATCTCTAAGATGAATCCTAGTATGCTTCCAACTACAGACGGATCAAGTACTAGCCAAATTTTAGAGTTATTTTGCATGAATAACCTTTAACGAGCTTCTTACAGATTGAATCAGTCAGAATTGTGCATAATATATAACCAGAATTACCCAAAGCAGAGAGAAGAAAAACCGAAAACGACAAAACTACAAAGAAATGATAGTTACAAGTTAAAGCAACTTTCCATAACTTTCAGCATATTAAAACTGTAGTAACAACTTACAGCATCCTTTGCTTCTAGTTTTTCAGCCCAGCCATTCATGACATATGGATCATTTATAGCTACACATATCACTGAATCGACCCCTTTGCCCTTGAACTTGTCAATATTATTCTTGTAACTAGGCACATGCTGAGCTGAACAAACTCCTGTGAAAGCACCCTGGAAGAAAGCAAAACAAGTCACATGACGCTATGGCATATGAAAAAGACGTCAGATTAGACAAAGACATGAAAGATCTAATTCTTGACTCCGCGACCTCTACAATACACACTGATGGTGGCTAACGATGGGTATTAGAAATCCATGATGAACAGAACTGAAGGGTTCCGCAGTTGACTTAGGTTGAACAAGAAAACCAAATCCAGTTCCCCAGCTGCCTTTACAGTTTGCACATCTTGAACAAGAAAATCAAATCCGCTTCTGCTTCGATAACAAGTTCTAGTCCTCTCTCTCATGTACAAGCATGCATAATTACTGAAGCAAATTTCAGTCTCCAAGGGTGAAATGACTGTCTAGTTTACAGCATGCTATCATCAATGGGAATTAAAAGCAACCTTTGCTATTGGTCTAACGTTTGTGTCTGGAAATTGTGAAGTTAAGTAGGCTCATGGACAATGTTCTAATGAAAAGGTGATATATTGCATCTATCACAAATTTAAGACTTGCAGTGGTATGGAAAGAAATGGCATTGCAGTTATTCTTTCAGTCTAGAACAAACAGCTAACAACAATTAGATGCATCCGTTGCAGAAAATTACTAGTCATAGAGCACACAGAAGAATACAACATTTACATGGGATACAATTATAAAAACATAAGGGGGCAGGCAAAGTGGCAGATCGGAGAGCCCATATTTCATCCCAATTTGCATCCTGTTACTTATTTCTTTCCATACCCACCCCCAACTGCTTGCCCCAATATCTTAGGGACGGAGCAGGCTTCCCCATTACCCAACCACACCCAGTTCTAAACATGCTATAGACAAACTCTATGACTAGCTGACAGTCCCATCTTTCAACACTTCACGGTCTACACTTACGAACACCAAACAAAAGATATACTACATAGTTTACCATTGTTTAGATAGTTGAACATGTTTTTTTTTACCATGGAAATGCAAAATAGAACATAAATGCACTTTCTTGTCCATAATATGCACCAAACATCCTACCAAAGTTTAGCAAACAAAATTTAGTATCAAATGACCAAACATTACTACCAAATGACCAAATATGGTGATTTTACAAAACCAACAACCACCATTAATGCACACCGAAGGGTTTCCCCACACAATGGTTCATCATTGTGGCAAATTTTTACCACCAAATGATCAGACTTTGTGGTTTTATGCAAACAATAGCACATAATAATGATAATTTTAAGAGCACGTGATTCCTAAATTTATATATTCTAAGCAAATGTAGGGATTCTCAGAGTTCACCAGAGAGCTCAACTCCAAAAAAATCCTACGTGTCATTTTCTCAGAATTTTTGAGGAAAAGAAGTAAAAGTAATGAATACATACTCTCAAAGCAAAAACACACACGATACCATATACTCCCTCCATTGCATTGCATATTATCCTTCTGATTCATGTGAATTCCTAAGAAAGATTTAGTACATGTAAATGTTAACTTCACTCATTAGTTCTCACTCTGGCTTGACTTGTCAAATGGTACTTATTTAATCTATGACTGTCAATCGAGTTGAATTCAATGTTTACATGGCACTAAACTCATCCAAGGAATTCGCAAAATTTCAAGGGAAAATCAAAAGGAACGGATGGAGTATCTTTTTTGGATATTATGAGTAACCGAAAAACGCAGACAATCAGCAGGTAACTTACAGGTAGCCCAAAGATGACCACTTTTTTATCCTGAAAATTAAGAACGAAGTCAACAAACCGATGAGTTAGTTTAAAACCTGGTTCGAAACCCTAAAGTAGGTTCAAAATAACGAGGATTGAGAAAGAGGCGAGCCTTGAAAATGTCTTTGAGAGGGGTGGTGGAGAACTTGGAGGAGACGCCCTCGTCCCAACTCCGAGCCTTCTGGAGAGAGACGCCCGGCGCGGCGGAGACCAGGTCGGAACCCACCGCCACCGACGCGTAGGACCTCCACGCGGCTCCGGCTCTGAAGGTTGCGGCCACTGACCTCATCATCGTCGAGCGTTTCAACATCCCAGACGCCATGGATTTACAGTTCAACTGTAGTTGTTGAGGAAGTAGAAATGTGGTGTCCAGTAGACGAAATGGTAGCTCTACTCGTCGATTGGCCCAGAACGGAAGTCCACTTAAAATTGGTCCATTACGTCTACGAATACCAGGCGACACTTTTAGTAAATCGTCGCTAAAAGTGAAATTGTAGGGCACGTTTAGTGCGAGGATGGAAAAATAAGAAGGAACGGAAAATATCATCTCTTTAGTTATCTTTTCTAGGGAAGGAAGAGTATCTTTTTTTGGTTTTGAATGGTTCAGTAACAACGTAAACAAAAAAAGAGAAACGAAAATGACGAACTTGATGAGTTTTCCCGTCCCTCACGTATTACCGGATTGCAACAAGACACTTATGATTTCATTTTTCGCAAATGTCCCTCATGGTAGTAATAGAGAGAGTATTATTTATCCTTACAAATCTCTGTTCAGCCATAACGGGCCATCGTTCCAAAACCCTAACAATTAATCGAACCAAATCTTAAATACCGTGGCGGACATGCGTGGTGGCGGTGGACGGGGGCCGGATTGGTGAGTAGCAGTGGTGAATGGGGCAGGGTAGGTGGTGGGCATGAGTGTTGGCAGTGGACGGGGCTGGGTCGAAGGGTTGGATGCATGGTGGTGGAATGACAAGGACCCTGCGGCAGCCATGGCTGATTCCAGACTCCAGTTAAAAGTCCTGATTGCACTATTCTACCTACAAACATTCACGTCTCAGCACCAGCACCTTTCAACATGTACAGTCATTGTCACCCTACAGAAATCTTCCAATGGGGTAGAGAAGCCAATAATGCCATATCGAGGTCCATGTTATGGAAGAAGCCCCTACTGGAATGAACTCCATCCCAAGCTTGATGAAGATGCCCAAGTCCCTTGGCTGACAAGTAGTACTTATTAACTTTTTTTTTTTTCTCGAGCCTTGGCTCCTTAGCACCAAAAGAGAAGTATAAATGATAACAACGTACTTGGTGTACCAGCCAACAGAAGATATTCGTTCTCCTTGATCCTACGTAATAAAACAGAAAAACTTGACCCAAAACAAGGGATATTGTTACAGCATTACATAAATAATAAGTTCGTTCGTTTGTTTGTCAATCGCGGAAGACTTAATGGTGCTATTCTACAAAATGACTTGATGGATGGAATAAAAACTCCATAAGAGCCGCTTGATTCCTGGATAAACCACACAGGACGAATGCCTCCGTTCCAGAAGCTGGCTCTCGATTTAGCTTCGATGACTCTCTGATACACCTTCAACAAAGCATGGTCGCCGAAAATGAACTCCATCCAGAGGAATACATACCCATTGCAAAGCACCTAAGCCCCTGGTATCTAAAACAAACAAAAAGTAGTAGTGTCAGATCTTTGTGCATAAACATATTACCCTGGAAATGCCCAGAGCATTATTCTCAAATCAATCATGATAGCTACACAACACATCATGACAGACCCCGTCAATGCTTGAATTATGGGTATGAACCTACATACGTTCATGTTCAAAGCAGCAGCTACAATTATCATCAGCGTCGATTCCACAAGCTATGGAGTCTTGATCAAGCTTGGTAGAAAGAAATGAGTTCTCAAGCTTGTAGAAAGTGCTTACGAGGCAAAGTGAGCTAAATTCCAATAATTTGGGTAGAAATTCCCTGGATTTAACTTCAACCCCATCTTAAGTAACTGAAATTCAACGTAATTCAAAGTAACTTTTAGTGATTATTTTAGAAGCCGTTATTGACACCTATACTGATGAACGAAGCCAATACATGCTGAGAACTGAAGGAAGAAACTAATGCCTTTCAGTCCTGAAATCAAGAACGATACAATCTTCCTCGAACAATATAATCAGCCCTTTGGGGGGTCCTTTTAGGAATTTTACACAATTTCGCAAAGAAAGCCTTATCCTTTTCTTTTTTTCTTTTTGACTTGGTTTCTTGAGTTTCGAATCATACCGAGAGCAGCAGTATATTAGTACTTTATTGTTCATTAAATAGAGAGACTATTTCCACCCCCATAAGGTGCTAATCCAACCCTTCCATAGTATAGATGAGGGCAAGCAGGCAAGTTGCACTTCGAATTGAAATGCACCAAAACTAAACTAGTTGTATACGGATTATTGATGATAATGTGCCACACAGAACGGTGTTGTTGAATTGCATCGCAGAAGGTGCTGCAGCTGCATCACATTGGCAATTTGGAAGCAAGATCCTATCATGGGCACAACAAGGCATTCTGTTGTCCAGCCCATAGTAGAAACATTCAACGATGCCAACCATTCAGATACAGTATGACCTAGAACTCGAGGCATAAACTCTATCGCTAATTGAATGAACTGCATTAATACAAGGGAAACCCAGGAGGGTTTGCATAATAACTAGGAGTGGCAATTATAACCCAAGCCCTTTAACCCGCTTAAATCCACCCGTGTAGAAGTTACCCAAAGCCACCCATTAACTAATTGAGTCTTTAACAGGCCAACATTTTTTATTTTTTTATAACCCAACAACCAACAGGTATAAATGGGTTGTTAATGGGTGCCCATTTAACCATGTCGTTTAGTTCGACATAATAAATATTGAGTTATCAGCTCCACATCTTAGCTAGGGTCTGCAAAATGACGGCCATTGCAGTTCTCACTTCATAAACACCACCAAGAAACCAACATCTCAGCCCACTGGACCAGTTGGTCCCCTCCCTACGTTGTCGTCCATATCCCCACCTGCCGTTGTGGTGTCACCATCCCAACTCCATCGCACTGTCGTCACTGTTGCACACAACCAAGCACCATCATGGCAACACCTTCATCTCTTAAATCTTCTGGCGATTACCTTTATCTAGATCTACTGATCAGACACATATTAGCTCAGATCTGGAATTGAATGGATATATTGCTTTCGAGGAAGGACTATCAATCTTAACCTTATGACATTTGGCTCAGAAATGTGGCGGTGGCGTTCGAACTGATGGTTGTTGTGGGTGTGATGCCGGTAACAGTTCGAGGCGGTGGTGGTTGCTATGAATATGGTGATGGTGAAGTGGTGGTGGTTGTGGCATTGTGGTTGTTATTAGAGATATGGTGGTGGTGGCCATGGTTAGTACAGCAGTGGTGGTAGGTGATTGTGCTGAGCCGTTGATGAAAATAAAATTGGAGAGAGTGTGGAATTGGCTGTGGGTCATTATTGGGTTAATGGGTGAAACCAACCCATAAAATGACCTAATTAACCCATCACTAAATGGTGAAAATGGGTGAGCTACCCATTTATACCCAACCCACCCACCCACTTTGCCACCTCTAATAATAACAAGGCCTAAAACACACAAAATAAGATACCCTCACATAACACAAAAGTATAACATCCTTTTAACTAATCGATCATGATAAGGATAATTTTCCTACTTATCAGATTTTTCTAGAATGATCCGGTTATATTTCTGTCAACCATCAAATGCTCAAAGCTCCATGATTCCAATAAAATTTTGAATGATATCCATATGAGAAGATTCTCTCATACCGAGGCATTTCAAGACAATTTTTTTATGAAGTTTGGGTGATAATATAGCTGTTTTAGTTATGAACTCAAGTTTGGTCGACAATTGGGAATTTCACTGTACTAAACAGTTGCAAGTAGAGCTACTTAGGAGATGACACAGCTACGTAACTGCTGTAGCCATTAATCAGTCAGGTTAATTTCCTTATAGAGACGTGGATTGGTACCTTAGAGGTTGAAATAGCCTCTCCCTTATCAGATGGGTTCCTTGTTAAATTGTAATATATTGAACCTCCAGAATTATGTCAGAAAAAAAAGACATTAAACCTTATCAAAGAGAATATTAAATAGCGTATATATGTCCATCTCGAGTTTTCTTGCAAGATACTTACTATCTCTTCTGTGCATGCCACTTCTCTATGCTTCCATACCAATTCCACTGGAAACATAGCGCTGCAATACGTAATATACCAGCAGCAATAACCTCAACAAATGCCATCAGGTATGATCTCTGAGGAGATAGACCAGCGGTTGCCAAAGACAGCAAGAATCCCTCGAAATTGCAGGGCACCATGAAACTACCAGATTTTATACCATTCAGAGCTTTCTTGGCAACTTCATCAGCTTTCATAGCACCAGATGAAGCTGCTATTATACTGGTCAGCTGCGGTTTTCTCTTGTTTTCTGCAACATGCATGATGTTTTTTAGGTTAAGTAACATAAAGAAAAGAAAAAACACGCAATAAGAAGACCTAAAATGAAGAAAATTTCAGATTAGTATCTGACCTCTTCGAAATCACTAATATGTCAGGATTTACTTTTTCATAAAGTGGTTTTAACCAAAGGTTGCAAAAATTGCGATCTTGGCTTTATTACTGGCAGTACAGAATATACAAAGCCTTTTTGTTTAAGATTATGAGTATCATATCAAAGCAGGATCAGAATCAAATTTTCAGACCTTCCACCAAGCCAGGGGTTTCCGTGTCGGGGGGGAATATAAGTGAGACATGAATGTTCTCTGCAATAACTTCTTGTTGCAGCGCTTCAGCCATACCCCTAAGGCCAAACTTACTTGCTGAGTATGCTGTATAACCGTAGATACCTACCTGCAAAATATCGGTTCCTTATCAGCAACAAAAAACTGGACAAAGGGGATAAGTTCAACTAGAACCCCAATCACCACACAAATAACATCTCTCCTTTCAACAACAATCCAACTCTCGGCTTAGACTATCTGCGCTGATGTTGAATCAGTATCTGATTCAAATATCTTAATGAAGGCATGGGGAAAAAAAAAGATAGATGTAATATTGTCTTATTTACCAAAGAGGACATTCTAAAGCTCCGAATAATAGTTTCCAATGAAGCCTGACTAGAGATCATAACAATTATTCTTTCTATTAGATGTGCCTACTCTCTATCATGTAATTTAGGTATCCCTTCAAATACGCCTCATGTCCAAACTGAAGATTTGTTCCCTAGTAAGCCAAAATATAGAAATATCAATATATACGAATAGATGCAAAAAGGAATCCACTGCCAAGAAGAAAGTTGAGATTAATAAGTAAGCAGAAGGGAGGGACTTTGAAAGTGGTTATTTAATTGAAGAGGGGCAGTGTAACAACAAAAGAATATCTTACATTTCGGTTAAACAGAACATTGACAGATGAGAGGGGAATTCAGATGGAACACTAGGGCAGTGTAACGAAAAAAGAATATCTTACATTTCGGTTAAACGGTACATTGACGGATGAGAGGAGAATTCAGATGCAACACTATGCTGGTCTAGAGATGTACCAAGGAGAACTAAAGGAAGTGCAACAACAAGATATTTGCTTCTTTGAACTGAATGTTTTTCCTGAACTGTGGTTGGAAAGATACTTGTGGTTGAGGAGGTCATCACCATAGCAAAGTAAGCAGAATTTACAGCAAAGGAGAAAGGCATAATAGTGATTGTGGGGTCAACAACCAGAACTTTCTGATGAAGTCACTAGAACCAGAGTGTACGATTAAAAATTGCTTACAGAGGTGGGACTAGAGGAATAAAAGAGCCCTAGAAAGATCTTCTCGGATCAAACTCTTACAGTCCTAGATATTTAGCTTTTTAATTTACCATAAACAAGTGTTAAGTTTAAACAAACATCAACTGCACTTCCTACAGCCACCCAGACCCCAAGTAGTGGCTGATTCATGTCTTAGCTTCAACCCAAGAATTGTGAACTTCAGCACCCAAAAAGCATAAGCAACTTAATTAAACTTTTGGAGTAGCATCTTATCTTAGAATAGACATCCTGGTCGTGAGGGGAAGAAAAGCCAGAAGTAGATACTCCAGAACTCATTAAGTGGAACAAGTCTAAAATCACAGAAAAAATTTCACATAGACGTGACGTTTAATGCCTTAAGCTCGATGTCTTGAAGTAATGCACATACTTCCCAAATTAATAAAAGACATACTTTCAGTTTTCCAAAGCAACTTACCAAATTCCAATAAGGTGGACCTCTATACATCGATCTGCAACATCAAACCCTACTTTCTTGATGCCCTCCTCAGTCCGAAATGTCCGTACTCCCGAACACCAATTAAATATCGAAAACGAAAAAACAACACTAATTTCCTAACAAGTCAATTGTTTGAAACGCACTCCCATTCAACTCTCAAGTTCCATTTACGATTCAGCACGTATCAGAAAATCAGTCACTTCTCCAATCCATAAACTCCATACACAGTATAACTAACACCAAGCAGTAGTAGTAATAATAATACTAATCTACCGTACATTTCAGCTTCAAACAAAATCAGCAACAAAGTATATAATCTCATTATACTCAAATATCATCAAAACTCTCACATACGCGAACACACAGACACATACTTTGTAGAGAATGGCCTTATACCTGACCGGCCTGAGATGACAACCAGTGGCGGAGGGGGGAGCACAGTGGGCACGTGCCCACCTCCACCCTTAGGCATGAAGTAGTTTATGTACTATGAGTCTTATACTAATGGTTTTCCTACTTTGGTGCCCTTCAGAGAAATTATAGATTTTGAGAACTTTTTTGAAGCCACTGTTCTTTTTCAATATGTACAAAATTATTCCTACAACGCAAACACTTTAAATTTTGTTTCCACTTTTGTCACTATAGCTGTATAGTAAAACGTTACTTTTAGGGATACTTTTGACTGATTCCAATGTCCAAAGTAGAGTGCAAATACAAAAAATAGAATGCAATTTTTATTTCTCAAAACAACAAAGTAAGCTTCATGTTTATTAGATTTGAACCGAAAGTGAAGATACCTTCAAAACCTTGGTGCACCTCATACAAGATTTCTGGCTCCACCACTAATGACAACACACACAACACAACAACATCAAACCCTATCAACACGGAAACACACAAACACACAAGGAAAGCCGCACATGCACATTACCGGACCGGCCACAGAGGAATGGTTGTAAGTAACGGCATCATACATGACCTGACTAAGAAAAAAAAATTGCACCCAACACACTCAAACTGCGGTAAATTATAGGCTTTGCGTTCATACCTGACCGGCCTGAGACGACATGATAGCGATTGAAGCCGGCTCGCGATCCTTCCTATTCTTCATCCCAGGCAATGCCGCCTTGATCAAATGAAACGTCCCGACCAAATTCACGTCAATCATAAACTTAACCTCCTCCATCTCCTGCGTCTCCAGCTCCCCTGGCACAAACACTCCCTGGTTGCACACCAGCACGTCGATCTCCCCCGCCTCCTCCACCGCCTTCTTCACCGCGCCAAAATCACGCACATCAGCGCTGAACACCGTCACTTCAATGCCGGTCGATAAGCGAATCGATTCCCTCGCTTCCTCGAGCTTGTCGAGGCCACGCGCAAGTATCGACACGCGCGCACCCTCTGAGGCGGCGTGGCGGGCCAGGGCGAGGCCGATGCCGCTGGACCCGCCGGTGATGAACACGTGGCGGTTCTTGATCGGGATTTTGACCGGTCTTGGGCACACGATTAGGAAGAGGAAGAGGAGGAGTGAGAGTGGGAAAATGAGGATCAGAGAGAGAAGTGCGAAGGTAGAGTCCGCCATCGATCAGGAGCTTCGATGCGGGGTGTCCGGTTACAAGGATGATGATGAACTAATGATGGTCCTGGCGTTTGACTCGAGGTACGGTGTCGTTTTGCGTTTGTGATTTTGCGGTCCGAGCCGGATTGCAATTTGGCTTCACTTGCGTTCTGTTTATGGGCTAAGATTTTGGCTTGGGCCTGTTGGGCCTTGTACATGGGGATCCAAGCTTACCGTCATTTGTGTGTGTGTGGTTTCTAATTGGCCCCCTTGGCATCACCTTTTTTGTCGCTATAGGTGCTGGAATTTGGCATAAAAAGGCTTTAGCGGCGGAATTTTTTTTTATTTTTGAAAAGTTTAGTTTGTTACCATCCTATTTTACAGCCAATGGTGTAATACCCCAAAAATTTTCTTTTCCTTGTGCGAAATTAGTATTTTTGAATAAATAAGTTTGTGGTCTTTTGTTAAAATTAAGAAAATGAATTGGGATTGTTTCTGAAATTTTCGGTCGAATGAAAATGGTTTCATTCAATTCAAAACTTATTGATGATAAAGTTTTTGAGTTCTGAAATATTCGGTCGAAGGAAAATAGTTTGGCTTCGAATAAAAATGGATTTTGCTTCGAATGAAAAGATTTTTGTGTAGAAATGAGCTACTTAAGTTTTCGGTCGACTTAAAGGTTTTAAGTAGACTAAAAACTCATTTTTCGGTCGAAAAATGTTTCTGAAATTTTTAGTCTATGAACAATAACTTTTAGTTGATGAACAGTAACTTCAGTCGAATGAATAGTACTTTCAGTCGACTTAAAATTATTTTTGGTCGACTTAAAGTTGTTTTCGGTCGAATTAAAAGTGTTTTCGGTCGAATTAAGGGTATTTTCGATCGACTTAAAGGTATTTTCAGTCGACTTAAAAGTGTTTTCAGTCAACTTAAAAGTGTTTTAAATGAAGAGAAGAAACGGCTGAAGGATTGAGTCGACTTAAACTTCTATTGCTTTGAATGAATAGTGTAATTTTTCACCTCTGTTGGGATTCGGTCAACTGAAAACTTGAAAATTTATGTCACATATAAATAGTGCTTTATTTCATTCCTAGCCTTTTTGGGTCATCTGTTTCTTTTCTTCTCCTTTGCACGAGAGATAGGAAGAAAGAGAGATAGAGAAGAAGGCTTGGAAAGTTCGGAAGCTCTAAGGAGGAGCTTAAGGATTTGTGGCTCTCAAAAGGCTAGGGAAGTTTGTTCCCTTTACCCTTGCGGTGGAAAGAGAGAAAGAGAAGGCTTGGGAAGCTCTTGAGTTCTAAAGTGGTGCTTGAGGATTTGCATTCTTAAAGGCTTGATTAAGGTAAGAGTTTACTTTCGAAATTCGAATCAGCGATGGACTAATCGCTCATGTAAGTCCTTAGTTTCTTTTTTTGAAATCTGAACTTCTTCGAATTGAGTTAAGTGACTTTCTCTTCCCCTTTGTTTTGACCATGATTATGAATAATTCATTTTCAATGCTATGATTTGTGGAAATCAAATTCCGTCGAATTTTTTTGAACTCAGAATTTTGACATATTGATATCGTCGTTTCAGTGATTTATGACCGTCATTATTTCGTAAACTCTACTTATTGTTCGACAAGTCCGTAATTTGATAATGTTATTTTGAAACCTTTGAATATGGTTTGAAATATTCGATATTTGATAACGGTTAATTTGAGATTTTGTTTTAGTGACTTTATGAGCCATGTCACAATATATGTGACTTATTTCCGACTTACCCACGTGGATTGAAATGTGGGCTAGCTCAGGGGAGTTGAGTTAGAGATCGCGATCTTACTTTCTAAACCGGCCTCATATGTCAGGAATGACGTATGTGACCACTTTCTGAATGACTCTCTAGTGTTTGTCTCCATACTCCGATATATTTTGACATTTGATATTTGGTCTGATCTCTGTCCAGTTGAAACTGGTGTGCCTTTGAAATTTTGTTATTCAGATACAGTTTGACATTTGAAATCTAGTTTGATTATCCGTTCTGTTGAAACATTTTGTGCTTCCGAAATTTCGCTTCTCAGATATTTTTGTTTTGTTTGATTGGTCCTTGAGCGACCTTACTGGGCATTTGGCTCATTCCCTTATTGTTTTTCCTTTCAGGTGAATAGTAGGTGGGAATTTCATATTTGAAGGACTAGCTGTGTGACCAAAAATTAGCTGCCTTATTTCACAGTTCGTATTGACATTTAAGTGTATTTAATTAAGACATGTTGGTATTACTTAGGTTTTGTGTTTGAACTCCGTGTTAGAGAAATTTTTGGATTGTATAAAAGCTTTGGGCCTTATGACAGTTATTGATATACTCTTGAGAGTTATTAGTGCATGCTCTAGATGACCGTTTGAGATATTTATGATATTTTAAGGTTTTCTGATTTCGTTTGGGAGACTTTTGATATTGCAAGGTTTACTCCGAATTCCAATTATATGATCGTTAACGCTCCGGGAAATTTTAATAAATTTTCGGGGCGTTACAAATGGTACATACTAAGCCAACATCAATTTGGAATTTAACCTTTTCTCTTTTTTCTCTCTGTTTGGCTCGAAAAGTAAAGGATATCTTTGAGTCAGCTTGCATGTCAACAGAAACTAAATTCTCTCGTCAGAACGACTTTAAGAGTTTACCCTCCATATCGGCCTAAATTATTTAGAAAAACCAATTTATGTGGATGCAGGAGCAAACCAGCTCCTTGCCCGCCATGCCAAAACTCCTTAGAGATTAATTCGAAATTCAACTTCGAAGTCTATGATTGGAATCTCTTTTAGTAACAGTAAAACAAACAGCTTAGCTATCCAATTCCTAGCAGCCGACCAATGGCATTATCTCTACCCATTTGATGTCACAGATTGGACAGTGTATATGATCCTAACATTCTACTATAAATACATTACTACTCCCACTTTTGGCCACCCTTGTGGCAACTGACCAATAATGTAGGAGGCCTCACATTTCTTCTCAAAAGTGATTAGACAGACATGGGGTGACATGAAGATACAGGTTGTCTAGGGCTGGAGCTTTACTTTTTGGGTTCAATTGATGCATCATTTTCCTTTGTTTTCAATCAGATATATGGGTCTACTTGAGCCTGGCCAAGTGGACCTTACTTTGGAAAGCAATCCCTTCAAATGGGGTGTTTGAGATGTTGAGAACAAAGCAGTAGGAACCCACTTCATCCTCTTCTCTCTTTTTCTTTCTTAAATAATAATTCATCAATTTGTGTTTGAATTTTGTAACATGAACAACTCCAAGTGGAGCAAATACTAGATTATGAAGATGAGATCTCCCCCCCCCCCCTTCTTTTCCTAAGAAGTCTAAGCAAAAGACATTCCATACACACAACTTTACCTCTTTTTCTTTTTCTTTTTCTCATCTTCTGGCCTGCAATTAGGATGATCTTGAATCTAAACCTTGCATTAAAGTAAAAGATTTGATGAACAAAGGACCGCTCTCTTTTCCCTTTTTTGGGAACTTTTTTTATATTATTGAGTTTAAGAGTGAGATACCGATCAACAACTCAATGGTGATGGCATGAGTGAGATGGTGGACCGGTGGCGGGTCAGGTCTTAGTTAAGATAGATTCTTTTTTATGTGCTTTTAATCCATTGGATCCGTACGGAGGGTTGGGATTTAACCGATAGGTCCAAGCGCATAATAGGCAATTCATTATCTCAAATTATTTCTTTTTCTTTTGGGTAAACTACCTATCATTACCATTTGTTCTTTTTTATAATTGCAAGCGCATACGTGCTTAGAGAGTGAGTTCCCTCTATCTACACGAAGATGGGTACTGATTTAGTAATCAAAGTTCTGGTCAAAAGTTAGAGATGACAACTAATCCTACTACTTGTTAATGAACCTAATCAGTGGAATCCAATAAGTAACCAAGTAACAGAGCTGTTTCCATAAAGAGTACTAGAGCATCATTCTTGCTATTATTTTCTTCTTTCTGGTTGACTTCCAAGTTGGGAATCATATTTTGGCACAAGATCTTTAGTAGCCCTAAGTTTTACGGAGAATTTTGTTGCTTAGGAGTTCTTCTCTTCACACACTTCGTACGTACTAGGAGCCGCTTTCCACTTTTAGCGATGAAAATATCACTTCTAACAACTTGGCGTTATCTTGTGAAGCAGACTTGGTTGAACAAACAAACAGTAATGTTTGATCCATAAAGGCTGCAAACGAAGTTATGTTTTCATTTGATATAAGTAGGTTACTGCAATTTTTCCTCCTTTGAAGAGTCAAATTCCATTGAGAGAGGTATAAGCAAAATAAAAAGAATAATCATAATACAAGCATTTGAAGAAAATGATTACAAGCTTATCCTACATATCAATCTAGTCACACAATACAATCCTGTTTCAGGAGAGGCACAAACCTTGGGCATAAAACCTCCCCAGAAGCTACTTCCAAAGGTGATCACCACAGACAATACAGTCCCACTGGTTGAATACATTGCTTGGCAGAGGATATTATTGATCAGTTACATATAATTGCTTCACTATGTCTGTACTTCTTAACATCTTTTAGGGCAGAAAGAATCATGGCTTGTAAAATTAGTACTGTAAGCTACGTGAGGAAGCCCTCTTGAGTTGTCATCAGGGTACTGCTTTTGGAACTTCGTGTTGGCTGAATTGTATCTTCCTTGCTTGCTCTTCCTTCTTGGATGTGCCGAACGTGGGATGAAAACTCCCGTTCCTTTGCTTTCCCTTCTGTAAGCTTGCTCATGGAAGCCTTGTGATTGTGTGGTTGGATGAACTTCTTGAGAGAATGCCTAAAGATTCGCAGGCATAAAGTTAGATAAAGCAAACCAAATCTTGTTGATCTCAGCCGAAATATCAAGTCGGGTAGTGAAAGCTAGAACGAATACCAAGAACACCAGTTTCTTTTGTGTCTAACTAAGAGATGAAAGGAGATGGAAACCTGGAAAGATACTGAAGGATACTGAGGAAGAGGGCCTTCGTCGTCGTCCATAATGAGAAGAGAAATCCGTTTGCTCAGGTCTGCAAAGAACACATCCTCCTCCATGACCTCCATGGCAACTGCCGTACCTCTTTCAACCAAGATTTCAAAGAGCTTGTCACTGACTCAGCAGAGAGGAGGGAAGAAGAAGAACTTGGTTTTTCTCCTTTTTAAGTTCAATGGGATGCATATGGGTTGTAGCAGACAATATAAATAGGCAAAGGAAAGGGATGGGTTGGGTTACAGGCTCATGGGGGGATATATGTTTATGAAAAAAATTCGGCTGCTGTCCGGTCCGAATTGTAGGAATCATCTTCTAATCTCGTATATAGTGACAATTAATAGTCGTTAAAAGTTCATATTGCCTTTTCTGCTAACACTTTCAGGAACAATTTTTAACAGTATTTTTTTCGCGTCACTGAATAAAAGTCACTATAAACATTTAGCGACAATTAATTGTCATTATATAGGAGGTAGGAAAAAGATTCATTTGAACCGGATATGTTCGTATGGGTTGGACATGTGGGTTGGTGGGGTATATGAAGGTCAATTGGCCAATCTGTCATGAAGTCCCACAAAAGCCCCAACCCCACAAGGCAACAACCCACACTCAGCCCAGATATATCTGATCCAAGATAGGCTTTGGATCTTCAGCATCTATGCATGGCTGTGAATGTGTGCGCACTCTGTCCCTCTCCTCTCTTTGTTCCTCCCTCTGTCTCTCTCTCTCTCCACTCTTGTGGTTCGTATACTTCAGACTACATTTCCACAGTGGTGTCACTCGTGCATAATTACAATTTGTAGTGATCTAAGCAGCTTTTATCTGGTTGCAGCGACTGCTCATGGCTGAGATATGTTGGTCAATAAATGGTCAGAAACAAGTCAAATACTCAAATGGGTCTCCCCGTTTTGGGCACATAGGAATTGGACCAAGGGAAAACCCACATCCTGCTTATGCGTAAACCATATTGTAACGACTTGCATCTGAAAAATCTGGCTTTCGGGAACCCCGGGTTCGGCCATCTTTATTAAGGTGAAGGAAGAAGTATAGAATACATTAATTGACTGGTAGACCTAATCGATTCGTCATGCTCTTCTGACTTGTATTTTTAGAAGTCATGTCTGGGCTGCATGTACTCCTGCTTGCTATCCATACTCATGCAAAGGCATGGTGTTTATATCATAAGGTGGTCCTCATACCACAAGGGTTGCTGGCTGGGTAAGGAGTAAGGACCCACTCCAGTTGCAGAACGACATGGTCATCTCGATTGAACAATAAATGAACATTATCAAAGCGACAAAAACACAGAGATATACAATATCTATTGATGTTCCAAATTTCTTGGACTAATTAAATCACAAGATCCATGTGACCGACCAACGAATGGATCGAACCCGGAGTCTAAAAATGTTAATATAGGCAAGAATTTGAACAAGGAGCGAAATAAAAATTGAGCGGACAAGAGAGATCGTAGAACTCCATGAACGCTAAAACCTTTCTGACGACCACCAGAAATACCAACTGCTATTGGAGCAAGACAAACTGGCTGCAAGGGGGACCAGAAATCTGAGGCACAACTCACAAGTATCCTATCGAGTGGTTGGGTGAACTGGAGAGGTCCTTTATTACATCTTTTGGCTAAAAATCAATACGAGTTCGATGCTGAAGCTATATGCTGCGGTAATCGTTATAAGGATCTCTAACCGTAAAAATTCAATATAACTATACCCTTTGAAAAGGCAGCCATGTTCAAGAAACCATTACAAAAATAGCTGGTTATGCACGTTCACCTCATCAATACCTGCCTTTTGCTGAGATATGGATCCCCTATTTTCGGGCGGCCAGAGCAGGGGGGGGTGGGCGGCGCTCCGGGAAGGAAGTATCTATGCACCTAGAGAGCAGTAGCCAGGATCAGAGTGGAAGTCTTTCATGCCCCGCCAGCCATGTCCATCTCCGTAACCCCGTTGATTCCCTTGAAAGCAACACGCAATTTTCTTAAGCATGATTGTTTGTCGCCACTCTTGCCGGCTGTACCAGTCACATGGACAATGTCCTTGGGAATTTTATCCATTAGGTCAAACAAGGCAACATCAAGGTTTGATCTAGTCATCTCCTCTAACACTGGAGGTGCCTGCATGTACAGATTCTTCCCTCGATGTGTAACACTCGCCTTTGATAGGAGCAGCTTAGGGTGTTCTTCAAGTAGATCAATAAACTGTTGCAAACACGTCACAGTTAAACCAACCAAAGATACAGAGATAGTTGTAACTTGCACATGCAACCTCCTAAAAATATTGCAACAAGCAGTTTAACAAAATCATTTCCTACATACGACGGATGACAAGGAAATAACCAAGTCAGTCAAAACTCGTAAGTGTGGGAGTACAGTGCACACAGACGTAGAAAAAGTTTGAAGGTGGATAGTTTGGAATCAAACAGATGCACTAGGTTCCGTTAGGACCATTTTCAGAATTAAAGCGAGTTGATAAACTACATGTTCTTTTATTTTCCACAAAGAAATTTCAAGATTTATACTGTATTAAACTTCTGTATGTTTTTTCTCTCGTCCATATTAACCTATTCTTTTCGATGAGAAAACTTTAGGGTGTTGAGGGGTGGCCAGTCACATTATAATCTACAATAGAAGAACATGTAGGGTATAACAGAAGGGTTGAACCTGAATAAGTCAACAAGTTCAGAGTGCTCTAGGCAACTAAACGAAGTGTACCTACTGGAGAGTTGCCACAATAACAAAAGTTGAGAATGGATGGTGCTCATGGAATCTATCAAATTAACTAGGTCTGCATTCGCCAGGGAAACCTGGCATACTTTTCGCTAGATCAGGTTTGAATTTTTCACCAAACACAACCAACTCACCCAATGGTAGTGATGCAATTGATTTCTAATTAATTAGTCCCCTTGGACCAAGTTGTCTCGTAGTAATAACAGACAGCAAAGTATACAAAGCATCATCACTACAGTATATTATCAGGGCTACAAAACATAGAAAGTAAGAAACAAAGACCTTTCTCAAAGTAACTGAAGTATCCAGCTCAATAAGAACGCCGGGACCACAAACCAGACAGTCGTTGTCCTTCACAAACTCCGTCACTTTAGTGTGAAGACCTTCAACACCATTATACCTACAGAAAATTAATTAGACTCATTACAATTGCGTCAAACCAACCAGGATATGACATGGGCTCTAGGACAGCCCAGTGAGATTGACGAACGACTCTCCTGCAGATGAAAGATCTGCCTCATTTTAGAAATTGGCCCAGCCCAGACACCAGTAAGCACCATATTAACGAATAAGTCCTTTGATGAGATCATATATATGTAGACATTGAAGAAGTAGACGCACGTTAAATAATTGGATAACGTTTTACTGCATCCAGAGGCAATCTTCAAGGCTTCCAGAGTGCATGCAGCTGATATAATTGCATTGGTAGAAGCTATGGCAGGTATGATATTTTTCACAACACCCTGTACATATAAGGACAAAAATCTGCTTGAGTAATAAGCAAGTCTACTCTGTCAGCAAGGTAAATGCACCAAACGCTTGTATATATGGATAAGGGGGCTTTGCTGGATTCAAGATATCATATCAGCCTTCAACGCACATGCTTACGTGCATAACTGGTTCTCAAAGAGATGATAGAACAAAATACTTGAAAATCATGCATAAAAAAATGTTGTCCAATGAGAGAGAAAATTCAGTCCTGCTGCCTTAAAGAGGCTGTCAGCAGACATGCTAACATATTCTGAGTAAGAGCTGTTTTTAGCATTGATTCCCATCGGATTTGATCTTGAGCAGGAGATCAGAGACCAAATGCACCGTGATAAAGCAAAGTATCCACATGATATCTGAAGAAAGTTGGCGATTGCTTTAACATGTTTACCTGAGTTAGAGAATATGTAACTCCTGGAATGCCAAAAAGCTCTGCTCTCTTTACAGCCTTTAAAATAAAGACAGGACAAGTAAGAGGAGAAAAATATATTATATTATATCCTAAAGAAAGATAAATCAATGTTGTCAACCTCTGAATAGACCCACTGCATATGTTCAGGGTTATCTGGATCAAAAGTTTTCCCAACATGAACCTGCAAGCAGAAGCATCAATACAAAGATGATGATAGAACATTACCTTAAGAAAGTGAAAAGTGAAGATGGGAGAAGCAGAGGGGGAGGGGGATAAGAGAGATGTTCTTAAGAAATCACCTCATCCCACTTGATTAAGTGGGCATATTCAATACAATGTGCAGCACTTCTAGGAGTTTCGGCAAGAGTACATAAAGGAAACTTCACTTGTGGTGGGAAAAGCCAAATAGTACACTCGAAGCATGGTGTGACCCCTGGCACAATAACCCTAGCATGGCCTTTGAAACCTTCAGTTCCACCATCTACCATAGGTTTGAATGTTTCTTCTCGTGGGTTGTCATCAGAGTCATACTCTAAATTCAACAAAACCAAATGAAGCAAACTGCATAAGATTAAGCAAACTATGCAAGAGAGTAGACATGTTAACGTGGTCATTTGTTCGCCTATTAGTCACTTAGCCAAAGCCATTAACCAGGCATCACAGCAATGGCCAGACCTGGTGGATATAAAAAGGCAGTGCACGAGGATCCTGCCACTGCAGGGTCTAGGGAGAGTTAGATGTACACAGCTTACCCCTGCTAAGCAGAGAGGCTCTTACCATGTTTGAAACCAATAACCTCTAGGAGAATAACTAGATAATAGCTACCAAGAATTTTGTTTACAAAATATCAATTGACAGAATTCAGAATTTGGCATGTCTAGAATTCATCCGCAACTGAAAGGATTCAGCATTATGTCAGCATATAAATATTTTTCACATTTTACCAAGTTGACAAGGAACATTTGGTAATTACATGAGACCTTTTTTATGAATGATTAGTTTACCCATTAAATTAAGGTAATAAAAACTCTTGGTTTGAAACATGGTGTGACGCCGAATGTCAGTGGCCCTTTATCTATTTAATTTATCTTTCAATAAGGACGATCAGAATAAATAATTGGCAGATAGAACTTAAAACAAAAAGGAGGAATCAAGAGATAGAAGTTTTACTAACATAATAACTATCAAATTCCAAAGAGCATTAAGCGATAATTGAAAGAATGATAAGCAATGAAATGAGGAAAGAAGGCAAACCTAGAAAACCACAAGCTACAGCATTTATGTAGCTTCGAGCCTCGATCGAATCAAGACCAAGGACAATAATATTGAAATCACTGTAAAAGTCTAGCTCTTTATCCTCAATGCGACAAAAGTGGGGCACAATATCCACACCACTAACTCTTTCCATGACTCGCTTTGCGGCTACCTCGGCCTTCGGCTTCCCAACATCCTCAAGCCTACAGCGGCAATACCATAATTACGGAACATTTGCTGATTAGAACCAGAGGAGAAAAGAAAATGAATCACCGACAACAAACAACTTTAACCAGAGAAAGCTTCCAAAACCCATCGGTAACTGCAACAGTTCAACATCAAATGAGGTAATTCCAATACATCTTCTATTAACGGGGTGTGCTACGTAGTGGGCTAGATTACTCTTTCTCAAGTGTTCCAAATGAAAAGAAGAAAAATCATAGGCAGACCAGAATTCATGACAGGTATATCAAGCATCTAAAGATCACGTAATAAGTCAACTACTTGTGCTCGAAAGTAAAACAAATTATATTTCCCATGCCAGAAGCAAAACACGATCACCATATGAGGCACTTATGTCTAAAGAGCAGAGTTGCCTTGAACTATCTTGCAAATGAAACCTGCATAGCATGGCAAGGTCATCACCCGGACACCATGCTTAACGTAACAGGTCAAGATAGGTATACCACAAGATGGGATAGGTACATGAAGCATCTAAAAAACGTAACAAGTCTAAAGAAGTGGAACTGCCCTAAACCACCTTGATAATAAAACCTGCATATAGCTCCGCACAGGTCATCACCTGGACAGCGTGGGTGTAATAACCAGAATCGTTATTAGAATCAGAGTTTAAAAGGACCTTCTACGACTTATTTTCTCTTTTATTTTTCGTGCAGTCAACTTAGACTCTTCCTTATAAGAAGAAGCCTCCACCCCAATCAATTTTTACGGGATTAAAAACGATCCACTCTCAAAGCAAGTTTTTGAAATAGCATTGAGTAAGTTCTCGACCTATCTTCATCCTCACAAACGATGCAGTGTTCAATCCTTTACGTGCTGATTCACAGATGCAGGGTGGTGGAAGAGGAGAGGGGAAATTCAAGGGTATTTTGAGAATTTGGAGTGCGTAAGTTGGAGAATAAGCTCTTCAGCTTCTTGTTCTTCTAGATAATTGGTTTTCCATGTTGATACCAACACGACAATAATAACTTATCTTTAGTTATAAGTTGGCACCAATAAGCTGTAACAACAAATATATGTCATGATTTCCACCACCAACAAACACTTCATGCCAACGATATAATCGAGCAAATTACATGGTCGGGACTAATGACGAAAATGACCAAATCAAGCAAAGGTGTAGTATAGCAATCATATCTGTTTTTATATGCCCTACCGGCTACCAGTTTCATTACAGCTGAGGCAAGCATTGATATAGGTCTTGTGTTTAACATCATAAAATTCCACGCATAAGCCCTAAAAGTCCAAACTATTTATGCTGTGCCCTGGGATTTCTTGTGAAGCTGCAAAATTATCAAATTCATGAGCAATACACCAGAATGCTCTAACATTAGGAAGAAACTCCCATTCCTCCACCCTTCCAAAAGGCATCAAGTTGCGCTTTGCAGGATGAACCCTAAGGGTATCAATGTCTCAAACCTACAGCCAACAGCATTTTTTAACAAAATCAAAACTGCTAATATGTACACAATTTCAAAAAAATGCTTACTATTTTTCTACGTGGCATCTTCAATTGCCAATTCTGATACAGAGGCTGAAAATCTTTCTCTGGACCATTAACCAATCAATAGAGCACACATACTGTGCCAATGTTACCATATACTACCAATCATTACCTTATGTTTCGTCACAATTGCATCGATAAAGGTTGTATTTTACCTAGAACAATAAATTGATATTGCCACCACTCACAGTCTAATAAACATGGTTAGGCCATAAAGTTCTTGCAAATTATCCAACGAGATGATATAAGTAAATAGAACAACAAAAACATGGCGCGCAACTCATCCTAGTTCAAGGTCTGGTTCAAGACATGCACACATACAAACATACTAAATGTTCTTATACAAGTGAAATCAATCTATATCAAACAGATACACACAATAACTGCCGTATACAAGCGAAATCGACCTATTTTTACACATAAAACACACACACGCACCTGAACAAAAACTGACGATTGAGATTGGAGACCTCGATTCGGTCCATGTCAATGACCTCCAGATTACAAAACCCCGATAATGCCAAGTCCTTCAACAGCTCGCACCCCAGCCCACCCGCGCCCACCACCAGCACCTTCGCGTACGTCTTGATATCATCCCTCAGCTGCAATCGCCGCAAAAGATGGACAAAATCACGTCACTCAAACGAGTGCACACCAACTGTTTGTGAAAATTACTGGGAGAGAAAGGGGAGACTTACTTCGGCGCCGGGCTCGAAGTTAGGGCCGACGAGGTGGCCGGGCCGGAGGAGGAGCTTGTCCAGGTCTCGCGATCTGCTGGGCTGCGCAGTGGAGTCCGCCATTTGCTAATACACGAGGCTTTGATTGTAAAGTGTGATGATCAGGCACCCCTTTGAAATGTAGAGAAGGCTTTTACATGTATCGGGTACTGATGACTGATGGCTTTGATGTTACGCTTTATTGTATGAGCTAAATATTTAGCTTAATAGCCTTCACTCTCTGGTGCTTAGAACTTTTCTTTTATTCAGTGGGTAAAGCACGAGCACAAGCGAGAGCGGAGAGCGAGAGTAATAGCAACAGCGAACACGAGAAAGTGACAAACATTGGCGTGTATTTGATAGTAAGAGCGTTGAAGTGTGAGGAGAAAGCAGGAGCGAGAGTATTACTTTATATATCGATTATTGATAACATTCTTGTACTTTAAAGAAAATGGTGTTCGACTCAGTAAAGTCTCGTCGATAGAGCAAATGTGACGCTCAGCTCACATCATATGTTTTTTACTATTTATCCACAATTTTCTAAGTGTACAATATTACTAAGATGCAATGTGATTGACCATATACAAACTTTCTAACGCTTTTGTGCAACTAAGCTTTTCAATAACGCAGACAATTGGTCCTTCTGAAAATATCTTCTTCATTTTACAACATGGTAATTTGCCACTCAATGATTAGGCAATTTGAATCTCCATGGTAGTAGTTAGTGGACATATGAAAAAATGTATATTTGCAGATCACATGAAAATTTTAAGTGCATTCATTTCTAATCTCTCTTTTTTTTTCTTTTTTTTTTTTGTGTGGTGGTACAGTGGATTGATTATTCTAACCTCTTAGCAAAGGGTTAAATAAAGATTTCAATACTCTTACAAAATATTTAATTTCATTGAGCAATTCCAACCAGATTCTGAGAAAAAAAGATATGCCATCCTGATATACATTGAGCTTGAACCCAATCCATAATCTTGAGAGCTTTTACCAACTGTTACAATTCACTCCAGATACAAGGTTCCTACATATGAACAAAATTTTGCTAAAATTTGAAAAACAAAAATTGTCCTACCTGATAATCACAAAAAAAAGTGGGGAAAGCCATTTAGCATGTATATTTCCTGTGTTTCTTTCCCATGAATACTGCCCACTCACTTGCCCTAAAATTGGGCTCTTTCATGCCAAGAGCCAAAAATTCAATCCATGCCTTGACTTGCTTTGTGTCAGACTCAGATCTGTATCTAATAGCAAGAAATCCAAGTTTTGCTCTGTCTTGCTATAGCTGCCAAATTTCGACCATTCTATGTGTTCCTATAGTCTCTATGGAAATGCAGCTATCTATGGCGCGCAAGTTTCTCTTCACGGCTAAAATCTCGTCGTTATCATGCCTGTGCCCGGGATGTAGATGAATTTCTTGTATGAGAGGCCTCTCGCTTTAAGAAGAGCGCATAGAGTAACTCGTTCCATGTGTCGGGCACCCCAGGCAGGCACCAGTGGCTGCAGTCCTGCCTGTGGATAGACGCAATACCAGCATTCGGACCTAGATAATATAGAGAGGAATGCCCATCTTTTCTTCTTGAAGTCATGTTGGTCACATATAGTACATCCAGTTTTTTTATGTCCGACGTATTAATATGAGCTGAAATTACATCAGCAAATATACCATATCGAGCCCAAGTATGGGATGGAACCAATGAGGAGCCTAATTCTGGTAGAGTCTCCAAGTGACAGCTTCCCCCAGTTCTCCAATTCCCACCTCTGTGTATACCAATGTACATTATAAGCTACATATATCAAGATCTAGTCATGAAGTGCAATGCAACAAATCAATGGGGTTCCTGTTCATAATGAGAAATGCAATGCAGGTTCATAACTAGAGTGTAACATGAGCAACATGAATATCTATATACACTGGAAGATGTTGCTGATAGGTGCAGATACATGTTAATATGAGCAACCCCCGCCCTCGGTGCCTAAAGACAGAAACACACGCACTCACTTTGTGTCATGTGTATTATGGTGTTGTGGGTTTGTCTGTCTGTGCAAGCATGCACGACAACATAATTCCTACAAAGTTAACAATGTGGAAAATGGGGAGTAAAATATACGTCATTGAATGCATTGAAACTGGTTGCTGAAAGAATGTATGGCAGGAGTAAGTCTAACATGTTTCACTATTGACGCGTTGATTAAGAAGTTGGCTCACTTGTTGCTTTTTGCACCTCTATATGATGGTGTAATCTTTTGGGGCTTTGCTACAAATTGAAGTCACAAGAACTCCCTATGATCATTCCCAAAGAGAGAAAATTTTGGCAGCTTTATGGAGTAGGCAAAAACTCTAAAACCAAAACCAAGGTGGAGAAGAACAAACCTGAAATGCACAGGGGCATATGTCCGGTAGAAGACCTGGGTCTTGCTTATATTCACTTCACGACGAATCCAGCCAATCACAGTTTCTATAGACTTTCGGTACGCACTGTCAATTTTCATCTCCATCTTGACCTCTGATCCTTCTTGAAAGTAACAACCCCTGTACAGTATGCTTGATCGATTAACGCCAGTACATCAAATGTTATAACTAGATAAACGCAAATGTTTAATAACACTACATTCGCTAGCCTCAATATCACCATCCAAGTATATGCTCGCTGCTCTGCTACCTAAGGAATATACTGATACAAATTGCATTAAGAACTATTATATCCTAACCAGGATTCAAGTCAGTTGGATAGAGCTGGACAGTTCAGCTTCAACTAGGCACTATTCATCACCGAGGTTCTGACTATTCATTCTATCAGTGATACCTTATGAAGGTTGGGATTCTGAAGATATCTTTTTTCCATGTTTCAATATTCCACAGATTTCCATAACCAAAGACACCAGAGGTCCGTTTCCAAGATGGTTCATTTTCACACGTCAAAGCAATCTTCATATCAGAGCTTCTAAACCTCTAAAGTCCACAAAATGTGGTCCTTCTTTCTTTTTCACCATGCTAGGCAAGGAAAGAGTACAAAAGTTCATACTGATAACAATTAAAGTAATAAAGAGAGGAACATTTGTTTGTTAGGAAAACTTACCCTCTTATGGTCTTCTCATAATTCCACCAGTGACCAGTGTTAAACACCAAAACATCTGCGTCTCTCCATTTTAAAGAGCTCCAGTCCATCTGATCTAATTTGAGAGTAGTTCTTACTTTTGGTGAAGAATTAGCAGGAGGCCGACTCTGTAATACAAGAAACGGAGCCCTGTAATACTCCACGGTACAGTTATAATCCATAAACTTGAACACCAAAAATCCTTTGTGCTTTGTGATGGGGCTGCCATTAACTTCGTAGATCGAGTCCTTACGGGGAACTGCTGAAGCGAGCATGCAGAGAAGCGACTCCCATTGGTTTCTCCCAATTGAGTCTCCCACAAAAACCAGCCTTTTGTTCCTTAGTTTCTCCAACATCATTTTTGCATCAAATCTGGTGTTAAACGCAACACTTTAATATTTTCTCCCTTCATCATTAAACCATCAAAAATTGAAGAATTACTGTAATCTCATGACCAAGATTAAAAGGAAGGTAATAGGTATGATTAAGTAGCGTTAAACTTGTGCATATTACATGACGAAAATTATGTTAACCACTTGTATTCGCATTTTGTCACCCATCCTTTTCAATAGGAATTGGAAACGAGAACATGCGTAACGTTATGCCATAAGTGATATTAACGTGACAGACGGGGAACAAAGACATAGTGATATTAACGTGACAGATGGGGAACAAAGACATGAAGAACGTCATACTGGACGGAAACTTCAATGTTCTAAAACTCTAGCAAATCATCATTTCAAAGAAAAAATAGAAATTTATATTAATGGAAAACTTCTCCACCTAAATGTGGAAAAAATGACGAGAAAAACCAAAATGATCAATCGCCATCCTTTTGTTTGAAGGTTCACGGCATAATCCAAAAAGTTCACGGGTAAGAAACAAGTAACAAACAAGGAAAAAAGTTCCACAAGCCATGGAAAGAAAAGACAAAATACAACAATTATTAACATGACCGTGTCCCTCCATTCCAATCCACTGCAATAGTTTGAAGCAGCAGTAGTAGCCGTGGATGGATTACTGTTCCAACGAGACACTGCATAAAGGTTATTACTTTTACAACAACATGCTGAAATTAGATCGTGCCAAATATTCAGATTATGAGTATTAGGAAAGTGATGCATTATGCCTAATATCAAGGAACAAACATAACATAACTCGGATTAATAACTAATTAACAGAAATTGTAAGAATCCAACAACGAATCCGACACTTGGGCCGGCAAGATATGTTGATGTATTAGGTATACTGGACTTGGATCAGATGCCAACCCAAGTCAAACAACGATTTTACATTGCAAGTTCACTCCTCCCACTCCCACATTTTGCCAGTAATCAAACACAAATCTCACAAGACCAAAAAAGAAATGAAAACCGTTGAAGCTACCTGGGCAAGTTGCAATGTTTGGGTTGCCAACGCCATTTGGTGTAGAACAAATCAGGCCTCCCATTCTCAGAACACCTAAACCCATCATCCAGAAACCTGCAATCTTTGGACTGATACAACGGATAGTTCTCATCCCACACCCAATCACCTTCAAACACATCACACCCATTACTCTGTTCACTCAAAAACTCAACTTTTCTATCTTCACCTGCAGACCCATCAAAATTCAGCCAAACAAACTTCTCAGTTTGGTTCGAAAACTGAAACCCATTAGCCACATCTCTGTAATCCATGTAAAAGAAGCAGCAAATCACAAAAACCGTCACAAAGAAGAATCCCAGAATGCCCAAAGAGGGCTCAAACAGCCTAAAAAACTTGATTTTCTTGAAGGAATCCATTGCATCCAACTCTTGTTCAGAAGGGGTTCTAGACATTTGGACTAAAACGAGTTTCTGGGCATCAAGGAAGAGAGATGAATGATGTAGAGGTGTGGTGTGAAAGCAAGACAGCAACCTTCATGGCCAGATGGGTTTGAATCATGTTTCCCTCGGCCTAGCTTTACTTGGTAACTGAGTAATGCCGTGGAATGATGAAATGGAAAGAGATGGGTGAATGGAAAGCAAGGTATAGAGCATTGATGAAAGCATTATATGGTACAGATGCAGTTTTAAATTCACTTTTTCGCTGAACGGTGGGGGGGTTGGGAATGATGAGTTGTCCTGTACTTTGTGTGTATGCTACTGCAAACGAGGATTAAATTTCAAATCCGGAGAATCTGGAAATGCCGACTGGCATGTGAAAGACAAGAAGAGACATATTAGTCAACTATGGAATTTCCAGGTAGAAAAACTGTTCATACATGGGAAGAATTTATCAATGGAAGAGGAGAAGAGAGATGGCCAAGATGGAAAGCAAAAGGGTTTTGCGTAACGGATTAAAGAAAAGGGGACATCGATCCCACGTTTTATTTCAAGTACGTGGGGAGTTGAGCTCCGGCCTCATGAAGAAATGCCAACCGTCGTTTTCGGTTTTAACGTTGTCCGTGGTCGTGTTAGCCACGCGACGTGGACTTACCGTGGCTTTGTGTTACTGGGAGGAGATCGGACAGATTTGGTTAAGGTTAATGCGACTGTTAGGAGGACGTTATAAGTAGATTAGAGTAGTAGTTTCTAATAATTAACATTGGAAGTGCTTGACAGCGTGAAAATCTGCTGCGAGCATTTAATCCGTTAAAAATTATTTACGTTCTGAAACCGAACCGACGAATCTAACCGATTACAAACTCTATTAATTACAACAACATTGTTTTAGTTCTTTTTTGTCCAAATCAAATGTTAGGTTAGGTCAATTTGTTTGGTTTTATGAAATCGTTTTTTAAGTTAAACTAAGCGATAATATTTACATATACAGTTGATAATAAGTTAATTTTTAAGTTACTATCAAATATAAATAAGCCGACTATACGCTAACTTTAATGGGTATAGGCCTAAATAACTTGTAATCATGAGTTTTAGTCCTGTATAAAGAAGCCGATAGTCAATGCATAGGCTCAAACAAATTAAAAAGTGATAACACACTCAAATCGATCAATCCGTCCAAATCGAACTAACCGAAACGTGTACATCCCTCATTGCAAGGGGCCAATTCCATGGAGGAATCAAAGATGTATCTAAAGCCTAACAATTCACAAACACCAGGAAGGGATTCAGATTTTTTGCAGTAACTGGACGAAGCTATTCTGAAAAGTGTCTTCAAAAGCTATAAAATTTCACACCGTGACATGTTTGCCGTTCTTTTAGCATCTAATGAAAAGAAGATTTAGGTGTCATTCATTGAAGGGTCATTGTTTACGTTTCCACAAACCTCTCCGTATTTTTTTAAACTTATTTTTGTTACACTGAAGATGGATTTGGCGTATTTCTTTTTGAAGGTTCAGTACGAGTGCCTCAAGCTCGATGTACTACAATCACATGCAACTTGTCTCCGGATGAAATAAGGCACAACAACTCAACGTAGCAGTTATGTGATGTCTCTATCTCTCTCTTAAAGTATTGCTAGTTTATCTCTTAAACACATGTCATTTTAATAAATGTTGGTGGTTTATCTCTTAAGCACATGTACTTGTAATGTGCTCTTGGACAAATACAATGCCCTAAACTTTGTTTAAGTTTCATTAAACAGAATCAGTTGTTATACAGCATCTCTGCTGTAACAACTTAAGCGATAAATGATTGTCACTATAGGTGTTTTATCGTCATTGTTAAAGTTGATAAAAATAATGTTTTTGTTGCTGAAATGTATTTAGCGATTTTTTTTTCTGTACAACAGAGGTTCATATTCTCGTACTATCGATGCCATTCGACAACAGAGACATGGTAAGCCTATTACTGAAGTGTTTGAACTTCTGACCTGTTAGGCCTTGATGGAGACGAAGGAAACAGTCTTGTGTGTTCCACGTGTCACCCAAACCAAAGAAGTTTAAGCCGCTAATGATTTTTGTTTTGGTCGAAAAACATTTTGGAATCAATTTCACAAAATAAAAAAAAATGAAAGCAAATTTAGAATTAAGTATATGCCCTTACCTTCGCTTCTTTTTATATGCTAAGTTAACGTAAAATGAACTCTTTTAATATGCCATTAAAGTTATTAAATCATTTTAAAGTGAGAACAATCTTAATTCTCACTCTCTAACTTTTATAAAATGCCATTTCACTCTCTTACTTCTAAGCACTTGTCAATTTATTTGCTCTAACGCTTTCTCTTCCGCTTTCGGTAGCTCTCGTCCGCTTCTCTTTCGTTCAACGAAGTGGTGATTGAAAATGTTACCTAACGAGAGGGTTGACAAACTATCACGCCAATTAGAGAAGGAGCACAATTAACGAGTAATCTTTATATGGTCATTGAAACGGGTTATAAAAAGAAAATAAAAAGCCAGACCAGGATTTTCTCAAGCTGTGTATTAGGCAGGGATCAAACGGGCTTAAGTTCTGTTGAACCAATCCACAAGCCCCAGAGTCAACTAATCAACTTATTGCTCACCAGAGGCACCAAAGTTAACTGTTGAAATATAAAACCCCTTGAGAGACACCTTTATTTTTGGCTAAAGTTCCAAAAGTCTCATTCTCCATTTATGTGCAATGGTAAATCTGAAATAATTGCAACGTTTTTAAACTGATGGATCACACTACATCATTTTGAAAATTAACTTTTGGATCCTTACTATCACTCATAGATTTGCAATAAAGTAGTAGTTAGATTAAAGACATATCTCGTCAATTGAAATTATGACCAAAATTTGTAAGCGAGACATTATTGGTTTTAATAAAGTTTCAAATCAAAATGTTAGATGAAGATTGTGTTTGTTTCTTGTGCTTCATTTCTTCCATGTTTCATCGAGTACACTTTTTTGAATTAAAGGTCAAATCTTTATCGTGGCATGTCTTGTGTGTGCCCAGAAGCGGGGCCAGAAACCGTACACGGGGTAGGCACCTCATAAACAACAGGAAATTAAATTATAAGTCTAACTATTGTGACAATATATAAACCCAAAAAACGGACAACGCAATCGAGCGTAGGTCAAAAGGGCATGAGTAAATCACCCGTAATTTTATGAGTAGCCAATTCATACACTCACTTCTGACCCCTAATAAATCAAATAGTAACCCAAAAATTTGTATGTCAATTTAATTTCACATTACACATAACTACACTTTACTAGATCAAAATAAACTTCCTAATATTTGTGTCTCACCTTTTGTGAAACACATGATCCGTCGCTACTTAGAAAGAATAAAGAGATCAAGGGATAATCTTAACTCCGTAATAAGTTATTCAAATTTACTATACCCAAGAGCCAATATTCAAAGAATAAAGATTGAGACGACTACAAAGACAAAGATTGGAGTTGCGTCAACAAAATATAGTATAAAGAGTTTATTTGAGTAACATTCTTTTAAATGCATCTTTTACTGTGATCTTCTAATCTAAGTATAATTTGTTAAGTTACGTATTTTTCTAGGTGTTTTAGCAAACGTCACAACCTTTTTCTAAAAATCATGACCATTATTTAATCAATAGGTGAAATCTATTCAAGCTTTTAAGTCCATCCTCTAAAACCTACCCTTCCAACTACCACCTAAAAAACCATCCTCTCTCTCTCTCTCTCTCTCCCCCCGCCCCCTCATCTGACTGTTGGACATCACCATCTACCACCATGTCTGAAGCAGTGAAAGAATGGTGCCAATCTGCCATGGTTAAACGAAAGAGAAGAAGGCAACAGGTGGGCACGTGCCCCCCGTTGCCTCCACTACTGGGGGTGTGCCCAATATCCTTGAGTCACCTTGAGATTTAGAATCATTCAAAATAAACCCCTACTCACTCATGAGAACAAGAGTTAAAAAGTCACACGCCTAAAGTTCAGTATTACCTAAGAAATAAACTTTCCTTCTGAAGTGAAAGTGAAGGTGAGTGTTAGAATTACGCATTGATTATGCAGTTGGTTGCAATGAAGAAGTGCATAACATCAGAAAAACTTCCTCTCACTACAATATTACAAAGGAATGGATCTTACAGAACTTCCAAGCAGACGGTTTATATCCACCACAGCTCAGGCTTCGCACTGGGGCTTCCCAAGTAAGTTTTCTATTGTGATATCCAACATCAGATACTGTAAACTGGGTCGTTAAATCTAAGATGAGTTGGTCCTGACAACTAAAGAGTAATGCGACGTGTTAGCGAACTAAACCCAGAATAGCTGACAGAAGTTGTTCCTCATTCCTTCGAATTTAAGGAGATTGAAGCTTCACGATCAAAGGAAATGCCTCGGTAAATGTCCTGAACCTTAAATTCGGTTTTCTAGTATGATCAGGAGGAAGATAAGTCAAAAGGCTTAAAAATTGCAGTTCTCTTCGTATTTGTTGTTAGTTCTTGGCTTAATTTTGCTTTGCTGAATCATTTTCTCATGTATCTAAGCTTTCTGACAGAAAATAATCTTCCTGATTGAAGGATTACAATTTGGATTTACTTCATATTGTACCCTTACATCAACAGTAGCCGCATCCTCCGTGACCAAATTTATTGCTTTCCACCATTCAGGTTATTGTACTCTTTTAACACAGGGCAATTCATGCCATCTCATCCAGTCAGCTGCTAATTTCTTGTCTATAAACTATGCAGCAATTATCTGTTATGTTTCAGGCAAAACTGTGTTCAAAGTCGCCATTGATCTATTGGTGTAAGCAAAATACAGCACCAGCTTTGCTCTGAAAGGTCTATGCCAAGTTACTTTAACCTGAAAAAACTGAGATTTCATTTAGATTCTTGTGTTAACTTTCACAAGGGCCTGCTTATACTCGTACATTCATATATTTCCAGGTAAATTATACACTGTAAGTGCTCGTATAATGTTGGCGAGATGCTCTTTGATATCGAGATTTGGTTATAGAAGATGTTCCCAGTTGCATTGGCTGCGGAGGATCACATTTATGGCTACTACTTGGATCATGACTTGAATCAAACTTCAGCAAGCTATGTCGAATCATACCTCCTCTTGACGTAATTCTGGACATTAAAGAGTGCCAGACATCTTGTGATTCTTTTATATACTAACTAATAAAACCCTTTAATCGTGATCAAGAAATCAAGTATTGCATGAAAGAATCCCCGTACTGCTGCAAATTGTTAACCCTCCTGATGAATATTTGAGACTAATTGATCAAGAAGATTCTCCCATAAATACAGAGAAAGATAGTATACGAACTGATTCAAGTTTTATATCTTGGTTCAATCTGCTAACAGAACTATGCATATAAAAATATCAGGGTGTTTGAACTTTCACCAGTGCTAATTTAGATACAACAATCTAACTTTTTCAAGAACATCCAGCACGAGGCACCTGATATGCTGCTATGTGCATGCCATGAAATTTTACAGAAGGTAAGCCTGAATTCTCTGTTCCCTGGAAATTGAAACTTTTATAAAGTATCACCTTTTTTACGATAAGCTAATGCAATGGCCATAATTTGAGAATTTTCCAGCCTGGCAGGACCCAATAGAAACATTCCTGAACAACCAGTTGGGGTAGATCTTACTCCTGAGCATTTTTCAGTCTCACATATGCCTTCAAGCTGCTTAGTTTCTCTATTATCGCATGTTTGGACGAGTCCCCAAACAATGTCTACAGTTTGTCTTGATCTGTTACTTGATTCGCTGAAGAGGGTTCTCAATCTCCAGAAAAATTTCCTGAATCAGGATCTGCGTAATGAACGATTGGAAACTTTGTCGCAGATCAATCGAGTTATTTAGTTTTCTCCCTAGGCTTTTCTTGGGGCTTTACTTATCCACCCCCCAACCCCCTTCTAAGGTTTACATTAGCTTTATTCCGCTTTCCTATCATGTATTCAATGAATTTTGAATATTCTCAATCCTCTTCTGCAAACACTCCTGAAAGTACCATTGAACGGTTGCGACTTCCCTTGGATAGAAAATTAAATGCTAACCCGTAAAATTAATGAAAAAAATTATGAAAGAACTAGGGCATGAGTGATAATGTTTGAGCTTAAACTAATCTGAAGATCAACATTGTCAAAGACATTTTCTTCTTAGTTACAAAAGTATCCACTCAGGTGGGGAGTCTAGCAATAAGTTACAAGAGTGTCTCTTGGCCAAAGCATGTCCTGCACTGGTGGAAAGTTCCTAGTTTCCAAAACAAAGGCTATATTTCTTAGTTAACCAGCCAATGGGTCTAGGTATTAGGAAAGTGAGCATTGAGCAAACATGGCTATTAGTCTAGGCGAGCGTCTAATTTCACGCCATGTTATGCAACTCCGTCGCTGTAAAGTGCGCATCAGAAACAATTCAACATACTTTTTAGCACCAAATGAGGCGTGAAAAGGCGTCGAATGGGGTGTGGACAAGCATATAATAGGGTGAAAATATACAAATGAGTTAGCTTTGTTGATTGAATTCAGTATCATGAGTAGTACTGTACTTTACTAACGAAACAGACAATTCAACCCTTAAGAACTGAAAAGAGCTAAGAAAGATAGTATCAACTAACTCTTGATTGGCGAAGCTCATGAATCGCCCCGGGTCGAGAAACCCTCGACTTCGTCGGAGATGATCTGGGAATGAGCATGGGCATCGTCAAAATAGGCCGGCGGAGGAGGAGAAGGGTCCGATTGGAGTGGAGTAGTGTGCACCAAGGACTCGGCTTTCTCGAGATAGGGCTTGAACCCAATCTGCAGAGATAAGTACCCGAATGCGACTGCTCCGATCACCACCAGGCCCGACCTCATCGCGTTCTTCGCCGCCTCTCTCATTCTTCTTCCCCTGATCCTCCTCTTTTCTTTCCCTTTGGTATAAACTTTTTGAGTGAGGTGGAGTGGTTACACCTTTATCTCTTGCGTCAATTTGCTGCGAATTTTACTTTGACAAAAGTCATTATAAACATTTGTTATAATTTGTCGCATTTGATTAGAATTTAGACCAAAAAAATATTTTAGCCGTCTTTGGAGTCAACCTCTCGTAGAATTTTTTTTTTGTATAGTGCCAAGTTCACGAGATATTTTTTTATTTTATAATAAAAAAATTGTATTGATAAAGGATGACAGTCTTTACGGCTCTTACAGAGAAGTTCATAATGTCCTCCGTCATGCAGGCGATAAGGAGTACATGATAAGAAAACAGACAAGCAAAAGTACATAATAGAGAAATACAGTGGCATCAAAGTTAGAGAAGTTCTTGCACAAAAGCAAAATGTAAAGGGCGAGAGATCTCATCGCAGCGAAGCGTCACTGACCTAGTCTTGATAGATATCAATCCGGGCATGACATGCAAAAGTAGCTAAAGATTTGGCCTCTTTTAGCTGCAAGACTGTGGACCTGTCAATACTGCAATGATAAAAATCAGCTATCATATGACAGGTATCATAAAAGATTGGTGCCACTTGATCCGATATATTTTCAATGTCCGTTGTCTGAGAGAGGAAAGTGGTTGAGTTAGAAAGAATAATAATGTGAAAAAGTTTTTGTTTATCCATTGCACAATAGTTAAAACTCCCTTGGCTAATATTTTTTTGTTGATATAAAAAAAAATTGGTAATGGCTACAGAACCACAACGTTCACGAGATTTGAGTTACGTGCTTTTGCATTATAAAAAAATTTTGATCCCTATTCAGATCGTAGAAGAAAAAATCTGTAACTTTCATATAACGATAATTAATAGCTATTAGACATTTGTTGTGATTAATAATTGTCTCATTAGATGTTAACAAAAATATCACAAATTATAATTAGTAATTATTGATTTTTACAATATAACAGTCAAAATTTATTCTCACGAGATTGATGCTTTGCTAATGGATAAAGAGTTTTCAATGACGCATACGATCGTATCGCAATGTCAAAGAGTTTGAATTACCGTAGTAGCAACAAAATCTTAAATTGTCGTGAAAGATTTTTCAGGTGTATGATACTTCATGGTGGCAGAAATAATGGCTATTAACGGCAAATGCTACTTTCAACCTCAGATATTTGTCGCAACATATAGAGGATCTGGCCAGGTAGTTCGGCCATTAAGGGAAGGAATTCACGGTAGCCGTGCTGATGTGTTGAGTACCAGATACTTCTGTCACCGTACGAGGCCACCGAACTTCATCTTGCTGACCCCTATGGGTTCTTGAACAAGCTCGACCGCCTGTAAGTGCCCTTCACCTGAATTAGATATCTTCAACTGGGTATAAGTTAGTTTACATGATGGAGGTTGAATTTCATTTTGGGCCGCTGAAATAGGTTACTTTATATATGCGGGGTTATGCTGCTGTTATCAGAAGGCAACAGTATCTGATCAGGTGTTTGGGAGGTTACAATAGCAATCATAAGAACAGAATGCAATCTGCAATTATGGGCGGGTCCAGTTTGGAGGCAGATGCTCTTAACATCTTGAGATCAATCACTCCCACCCTTGACAATACCAGGCATAAAGGCCAAGCTGGTCAGCTCTCTAACAGCACTCCTCCTTTTTCTGATTTTGCTGTTAGTCAAATTGATTTGTGATAGTTTTTCTAATGAGCACATGACAAGTGATAGCGCAAGTTCTCATGCTAGTATTTTATTTTATTTTTTTGGGGGTTTTCCTTTTCTTTTGGAAGACCCATTTTGAAATCCTATACCCAAGAAACTGGTTCTGAGATACCCAGATATTAGAATTTGAGAAATGGGAAAGGAACAAGAAAGGGCAGAATGGTGTGTATCCATTATGTGTAGAGGTGTATATGCATTTGAGTTAGTTTTGTAAAATGTATGAGGCCCAGGATTCCTGGATTAGGGTTGATTAAGGTAAGGGTAGGCTTAATTATCTTGGCTACTGGGGGAAATCTAAAGAGGTATTACTTTTTGTTAAAAGCGAAACATGGGTACTGCGGCGGTTTCCTATGCTGCCTCATATGACAGATTGACAGTCAACAAGAGAAATATCACATCGGCACCACTATTGTCACTTGATTCAGCTTGGTTGTTGGAAAAATAAACACAATTGCCCGCATAGATGTGGGCTTTGAGACAAGTAGCCAGTTTTCAGACAAGTAGCTGAATCTATGTCACAATAAATTCCTCAGTGGCCAGCCAGTTTTCTACATTTTGATTGTCCATATATGTAACTACGTACTAGATTGGGCGATTGTCTTTTCAATATGCAAATAAAATCATTTTGTTTTATGTTCCTAGCGCTCCTGGCAATATAAAAAAAATACTCAAACGTATTTTCTGGCTAAAATCAGGAAGTAGGAAGTATGTATCTGATTGGGCTTCACTATTTCTTCCTGGCAATCTACAAAGTCTTCCTGTTTGGGGTTCACTATTTCTTGTCGAAGATGGAATTTATTCAGTTTATAGGAACTGGATTGTGTATGCAAAAAGATGTTAACTTGGTACTTGCATAAGTGCATGTGAGTTCCTTTCTGATACTGTGAGTTTTGCTGCTTTCAGGGAAGATAGCTGTTGTAGGCGGGTGCCGTGAATACACAGGTGCTCCATACTTCTCTGCCATTTCAGCTTTAAAAATTGTTAGTTCTCTCTCTCAGCTTCTTTATCTGGACTTATGCTTCTGTTCTTGCTTTTCTAGCAGCTAGGCATCATGTCATATTATCCTCTTAGAATTTGTTCTTCTGTTGTATTTATCCCAGTATGATTTTGTAGTCCAACTGGCATCTTTTTGCTCAGGGTGCAGATTTGTCCCACGTATTTTGCACTAAAGATGCAGCGCCAGTTATAAAAAGCTACAGCCCTGAGTTAATTGTGCACCCTATTTTGGAAGAATCTTACAGTATAAGGTCAGAATTCACTGTCGTACTTGCCCAACTGCTGGAATTGTTTTACTGGGTTCTGTATGTGTCGCAACATGTTTTCAGGGATGAGGACATGAGAGGAATATCAGCCAAGATTCTTGCCGAGGTTCAGAAGTGGATGGAAAGATTCGACTGTCTTGTTGTTGGCCCGGGTCTTGGGAGGGACCCATTTCTTCTGGTGTGCTTTTGTTAACCAAGTCATTTCAAACTTAGTTACAGCTGTTTAGTATATCATATCATCCGAATTGGAGATCAATATTGCATGCTATGCATTTTAATATAATGCATTTATGCTTTAAACATGACGAAGAAGCTGAAAAGTTATGACTTCCGGACAAGTGAGGCATATATTGCAATGCTGCTCCCTGGGGTGGGTGGGTGAGGGGCTTTTTGATGGTGCATTTGTTAACTCATTGGACTGGAATCTTTCGTGGTAAAACATAAACCCGCACGTGCGCGCGTGCATGCATGTGTAAAAGAGACAATCCACAATGCAAATGTTCTGCTCTCAGTATTTCAAGTTTCCGACGGTGAACCCTTGTTTTAAACCAGAGCCGTCGAGGAACATGGAAAATTTTATTCAGGATGTGCATGACAATGGTTAGTTGTTTAATTACTATTTCACAGGTCCGCATTAAAAAGAAGAGGAACTGATTTTTAATCATAGGGTTGTGAAGTTCACTGTTTGCCCCTATTAAGCATCCGCAGTTCTGATGACCGAGGAATAATTTGGCATGTCTTATTGGTGTTTACTTTTTGAGCTTTCTTGGCTTCAACTTGGAACATATATAAAGCTTACTTGCCTTTTAAGGATAGAATTAACAAGTCTTAACATAGCAGCGCCTCCCTACATCTAGAAATTGTATATTATAGAAATATTGCCTAGATCTTGCTGCATGTTATCAGTTTATATTGTCAAGTTCAATCCTTTGGCCTTTCTAACTTTAGTATTACATGTATAGGACTGTGCAAGTAATATCATGAAGCATGCAAGGCAATCTAATGTCCCAATGGTCATAGATGGGGTATGTGATGACAAGGACATAGTTCTTTTACTAATACTCTTGCTGTATGCTATCTATGTATGGGCAATGTCCTACATTTCGACTTGTGACTGACAACTTTGACGTGGATCTTTTCCAGGATGGGCTGTTTCTTGTTACAAACTGTCTTGATCTAGTAAGCGGTTATCGCTTAGCTGTCCTGACCCCAAATGTGAATGAGTATAAGCGTCTTGTTCAGAAAGTACTAAATTGTGAAGTGAATGATGATGGAAATGAGCAATTGCTATCTCTTGCCAAACGGTGATGACTCGTTAAATTCCTTTTCTTCATGTTTAATCAGCCGTTAGACACCCTATTGATTTGTTGAGTCATTCTTTATGAGGTTAAGTAGCCAGGCGAAGAGAGAGACCACCACGTAAGGAGAGAAGGGCCTTAAACTTTTTGTCTTACTCATTTTCTTTGTTTGTGGTAGTGTTCGTGATTGGTGCTGGGGTTGGGGGTGAGGAGGTAAGGGAGTTCCATTTGTGACCCTGAATTTTACCCATCTATCACCTTGGTCTCAAGTCCAAAAGAAGCATGTCTCTGACAACATTGTAGTTCGACTTGCTATATATTAGGTCTCATGAAGAGAAGAATCGCTACTAGAATATCGTCATATTTTTTTCTTTTACTCTAACCTTTTTTCAGTAGACACACATAACTTTATCAGTGGATCAGGTCAATTTTCTGTGTAGGTTAAGGTTTTTAGAGTTCGTAAAAAATTGGGCCAGGTCTTCCACCCATGCTTTCAGCTAATATTGCAAGAAATTGTACTTACGCAGTTCGAAGCAGAATTGCAACCTTCATTATGGTATAAATCGTTTCAGTCTGTTTTGTACTGTTTAAACTTACGATAATAGAGGCGCTATCGTGGTTGAGTATAAAGTATTATGCCAGAAATTATCCAAAGTGGACGTACCAAATTGCAATATTGTTGCCCGAGATTTAGTATACGCTTCCCTGTGTTCTGAATAAACCTACTGAATTGAAATGAATAGACATCTGTGTTATGAGGAGCATAACGTCTACACTGACTGATAGATAGAATTTCTTCTTCGTCAGTCTTGGTGGTGTGACAATTCTACGGAAAGGAAAATCTGATCTTATCAGTGATGGTGAAGCAGGTATCTTCCTTACTGGCTGCACTAATCTTTATTTTCTGTTCTGCTATACATTCAGTAGTTTAGCAAAGTTCGACAAATTTATGCGTAGGTCAATCTTCTTGCTTGTATGATATTTGGTTTATGTTCTCTTGGAACCTTGAGTAGTTTAGCAAAGTTCCCCAGTATGAATAACACGTGAAGCACGATGTATATAAGTGTATCTGGTAGTTTTAAACAAGAAGTTCTGCACCGACTGGAGTTTCAACCGAAAACTGAAGCAATTTAACTCGCCGTGTTCTACTGTGTTACTATATATGCTTCCGTTGTCTAGCTGCTTCTAAGCTATTCCCTCCTCATCATTTTTCATTATCAACTGTATCAAACAAGCGAACCTGTCATTTACCGACTAATCAGGGGTGGGGCTTGTGCCGTCTATTTTTTTTCCTTCGCCACCACAACAAAGTGGCAACTCTCACATTTTTTTCTATTTTGTTGTTGGCGTTTATCACTTTCATTTTCTTTATATTTAATTTGATTTTCATTTTTTTTCCCCTTCTGCTCAGTCACATCAGAAACCAAGATCTCTCACAAGCAGTTTTGGTGTTTGAACTTAAACTTGTATTTCCAACATTCTGTTATTAATGCATAACAACCTGAGCAAACTAGATTAGAGTAGACTAGCCTCCAGCACAAACCGAGCTAACAACCAGAAGATTCTACTCAAGCAGCCTCATGTGAATGGTATAATCTAATGCCACTGAACCAAAGCTAATCTGTGTAATAAACTTTATATATTGCTTGCTTTGACCTCAGTATAAAGTATAAATAGAACCAATAAGATCTCTTTTCTTGCTACTGCTACTTTAAAACTTTCCCTTCCATCATGGAAAACTGGAAACGACGACTTACTTTGTTCCAGCTCTTCATGGTCTATGCAGTGAGGTCAGTGAGCATTTATGGTTCTCCTCGGCGCTGTGGTGGCCAGGGTGACATACTTTCTGGAAGGCAAGTGCTTTCTTTTGATTTCCAACTTCGTAGGTGAAAAGCAGTTCTAGAGTTCAGATAGCTCGTGGTGCAACATTATCTTCTGTGTGATTTGTTCCAGGCCTATTAGTAGTTCGACATGTGAAAACATTGTTTGCTTTGCTTTCGCATCTCTAAATTGTCCTCTTTACTATTATGATGATGTTTTACAAGGTATGCTGTTGCTTTCAGTAGATGAAATTTTGCTGCATGTTTCTTGGATGACAGGATGTCGTTAACCAAGTAGAGTAGTCTAACGTGTAGTCGGTAGTGACTGTAATTGTATGTTTTGAAGTCAGATTTATTAGAATAATTGTTTGGTTCTATGTATTATTCTAAATTATCGTCCTTAAAGGATCTAATGCTATCATCATCTTGGCCTTCCATCAAACATGGTGCGGTTCAAGATTTCAACGATTTAAAAACACAGTTGCCAATACCCAGCAGATATGAAGATTTCCCCACCACCGGAAGATGGTGCAAACACTGCACATTCTTGCAAATTCAAGTATACTCAAATTTTGAGACTTTCTAAGGCCTACTTATGGGCGATTGAAATACAGTCCCCAGTAGCTGCAAATCTGATTAGAATCAGTAGTCTAAAGGCGTTTTACCAAATTGATGGTTTCCTCGTAACGGTAGTTTGATCGTCTTGTTGCCTCCAGTGTAGCGGTATTCCTATCCTGGGCGCGTCAACGTGCTGCTGAAGCAGAACTGGACATGACACCGACGATGCTGGGGTGCATTGCGGGGTCCGTTTTGATGAGGAAGGCTGCCTCGCTCGCCTTTGAGAACAAGAGAAGGTCTACCCTTACGACTGATATCATCGAGTGTTTGGGAAGAAGGTAATGACACCTACTTGCTTCAGTAATATTCACAGTGAAATATTTTCCAACATTGATGCTTACTGTACCTTTTTTCCCCAGTTTGGAGGATATTTGTCCAGTGGCTAATGAGATGTAACACAGGCGTGAGGCATCTGGGTTTACGCTGGAACTTCCAGTTTGAACTTGAACTTTCTTCTTCTCGGATTAGTGTATCAGCTTTGATCTTTCGTGGAAACGAACTCGATCTGTGCCTTAATCTTTTCTTTTTCTTTTTGAATGATAAAGTATAAACGTTTCATTAGCAAATTTTTTTTTTTTTTTTTACAAAGCTGTTCCGGCTAGTTCATCTATCCTTGATCTTTCATAGAAACGAACTTGATCTGTGCTTTAATCGTTTTTTTTTTTCAGTTTGAATAATGGTAGAAACATTTCATTAACAATAAAAATTTACAGAGTTGTTCCGGCTGGTTCTACTTTTTTTTTTTCTTCTTTTAATCCTAACTATTACAACAAAATCCAATATAGTATGGTAACCACCGGATGACTCATAGACCACATCACATCTACGCCAGATGCAACACAAGAATGTGGACACAAAGAAACTCGTACAACAAAATAACAGTACTAAATATAACTAAGAAACACCCGCTTCCATACCAAAAAGACCTTACAAGACAAGTTCTTCCAGCAAGAGGAAACGTCACGCCATGCCAAATCTCAAAATGCCTCGCCTATAGCACGGCAACTCACTGTCGCCCGGGAAATCAAAAGGTTGTTAGCCCGCCCACCAGCACCAGCACTATCACCATCACCACAACGAAAGAAACGATTAAATGACACCACTACCAGTTTCTTAAAGTTCTGATGTTATTGGTATTAAATGCCATTTTTTGTTTTGTGCCTTATAAAATGCCTAAGAACTACCATACCATACTACCAATAGGGTAACAAATGGCTGTTTGTCCTCCCACCGGCACCACCACCATGACCACCACAACAAAAGAAACGACTTAACGGCACCGCTACCAATTTCTTATAGTTCTGATGTTATTAAATGCCAGTTTTTGCATTGTGATGTATAAAATGCCTAAGGAATACCATACTAAAATAGGGACTGCGTAATTTCTTCACAGCCTCCGCCCCCCCCCCCCCTCCTTTTTGGTGCAAGGCTGTCATTGATTGAGTTAATAAGAAAAACTATATTACAAACGAGGGAACACAATGCAGGACATATGGGGATAGAGTTCGAAAAAGAGTACACTGAGGTCTCATTCTGTAATCTTGTGCAGAATATATCACTGTTTACAGGACATACAGCTAATTGTGATATCATACAGCTGAGAGCTATCTGAATGGCACTCTCTCAAAGTAGTAGTACAGACGGTGCAAATTTGTCCTCGTAGTGCTCTTAGATCTTCCTAGGAATAGCAAACATCCACCAACAAGGAGGCATATGGTGAATTAAATACTACAGTTCTTATTGTTTGTTTACAAAGGTCAGAATATGCAAAATAACAGCAGCACTTAACGTTGGCCTTCTACATGCAATTTTGTAACATCCTTTCAACCAAGATAAATTAAGCATTCAAAAGAACAGCATTAAGAACTCATACATTGGAAACGAGCTATGCTTCATGATCCATATAATAAAACAGCTGCTTCTCAGATATTAATGTACTACGGTCCCCATTAGGTCTTCAACAGCATTTGGGTATGCTCTCTTAGACTCCGACATCCAGGTAGCTCAGGCCAAGAACTTCTGCACTCACCACCATGACACCATCAACTAGTAAAGCAAGTTAGAAAGATATACCATCATATCACGAACGAGTATGGGGCAAGCAAATTGAAAATTAGAGGGGTGTCTAGACAGTGAGCTTGCGATTTGGAGCAAGGATAAGTGTTGGTTGCAATTTGATTGAGCCATTATAAACGGATTTCGGTATAACCACTGCAGGGATGGTAACTAAAATTAGGTTATTGGCTGCACTAATCATCACCCAAAGTAAGAGAAAGGGAAGTAATATTCGAGCTCCGCAGTTTGCCATTCGAGCTCCACAATGGTCACGGCAATGACTTGTCACTGTAGGCCTTCAAAATCATCAGTAAAGGCCTAAGTGATGAGTAGATAAGAAAGGAAGTAGTACATATCATTCTATCCACCTCTATATCATTTTCTTCAATAGGCTTTCCAACCTTTAATGTACGATTGTTTTTTATTAAGCCCCAAATCCATTTAATCTTGACGAAAGTACAAGATCTAAAGTAAATCAATAGCGGTCTCAATGTAGTACACTTTCGACATTAGGCCCTTAAGCCTGTAACATGAAAACCCAGTATGCTTTTACTAGGTGTAATGCTACAAATATGCATACAGGTATATGTACACATAGGGTGCCTTCCTGCACCCCTATCGACTATATCCGCACTCCTTCAAGTATTTTGCCTCAACATCCCCTAATATATCGTCCTACCTTCTATCCTCAACCCACACTCCCTCACCAGATCTCTTCCCTTCTGGTCAGTACTGATTCATCTCCCTTTGTTGCTGGCACATCGAGGATCATATCACACCACTTCTTTAACTGCCAAGTAAAAACATCTTCAAGCCTGTCCTCCACAGCTGCCCGAACCACCGCAATCTACTTGGTGGAACTCCCTCAACAAGAGATGTAGTTAAGTACTTGCATGGATGCAAATTTTATTTTCCAGATCTTAACCTACCCAAATTCGTCTAGAACCTTCTAAACTAGGCTCTAAATTGATGAAGCATGGACTTGAGGTAAATGATCGATCATCTCCTATGGCTACGATTTCTCAGGATCTCACAAGATTTTGCACATTAGTTCACTTGTTTGTAGAGATGTTCAAAAGTACATCATAAATGAAGGACTGCCTGATTGGGCAACATCAGACCAAATATTCTGAGGGGCATATTGGGGAGGAGAGAGGGGCATATTGGGCAACATCAGACCAAATATTCTGAGGGGTGTGAATATAGTCGAAGACCGCCCGCTACATAATGGGGGACGTGCTACCTTTTTGCCCCTCGTTGCCCTTTTCCCTATTTTCATTTTCAATGGACGCTAGATTATGTAGCGGATAAACAATATTACTAGCAAAGCCCACATAAATGAACCAATTCGTCTTTATTTCTATGTGGTATACATGGGTGTTTTATGTGTATTCAAAGAGTCAACTTCAGAACCTCAAATTATGTTGCAAAGATTCACATGCCCAATTTCTACCTAAAACAAACTGATTTTGTCTGAGGTTACAATCCAATTGAAATCCAAATGCCCATTCCGAATTCAAATTCAAAATAACCCATCTGTCACAGATCTGAAATTCCTACTTACTACAAAAGCACCACCTTGCATTCATCTACCTCAGTGAGAGAGACAGAAAAGGGGCAGTGGAGCTTCCCCTTGGGCGTAGTCGCTCAAGGGGCTGGTGCTTGCGTGAGGCTAACACATTTCTTGCAGAAACGACTTCTTTCATGAAGTTTTTTCTGGCTTTGCATCTCCAAACTGATTCTTCGTCGTAGATGCCTCATGAAATAAAAACTATGGAAAAACAAGAAATCAGAGATGGAAGTTATGCAATTTTATTGCCACACTGGGATGGCTTGGGTTCGTCGATCTCTTACTGCGGCAGTTTATAGTGTTACAGAAATCTGTTGTCGATGGCTTGAAGTTGAGGTGGCATTGTTGAGGTCTTGGCAGCAAAGCAGCTTCTTTTCAAGATAATTCATATAGTGTGAGTGAGAACAGCTATTTGAGAGGCGACAAAAGTGTCAAATGAACCATCCGCTCGATAATCGAGCGGATTTCTGAAAGTTGCCAAAAACATTATGCAATCAGGGATGTCCATGATGTCGATGGACGGCCACATATGTGCTGGCAAATTAGGGACATCACCAACACTATCAATGGATCAGTTTCCATATGTGTGTTTAGAGACTTTTGAGAGAGAGAGAGAAATCAACATCCGTGCATCAAATAAGTTTTTTCCGGCAAAGGCATATTTGTCAATCGCAGAAATAATAAGACCAATTATCACGCGTATTCGCATCAATAAGACAGATCTAAGAACAGGTAAAAACCCAAGAGAGAACACGCAAGACAAGAACTAGAAAAGGAAGTTCATATAAGCGCCAATCATTCTAAAATTAACATCTATAAAGCATGATTTATTGAACACTCACATTGTCATCCATGGCCTGGCCAATTATTCCCTGCTTAAGAATCTGAAGATGGTGGTTGTTGCTGCGGCCACATATGTGGACCCATGTAAGGACGAGACTGCTGGCCATAAAGGGCTTGATCCACCGGCTTACCCACAAACATCCCAGAAGATCCAACCTGCGGAGCATGCTGGGGTGGCATATAATAGTACGGAAGGCCCTCAGTTGGAGCTCCAACAGGGAGGTTCCCTCTTGGAATAGATGCAGCAAGTACTTCATCTTTCAGATCTTCCCTCGGTACAATATCAACTAAGAAATCGAAGATATCGGTCCGCGTGATGGCTGCTGCAATGTCGTTCTTTTGAAGCGTCCTCCTCTTGTTCTCCTCAGTGTGATTCCAGGATCTCAATGTCAACTCAAGGATGAACATCTCACAGGCCCGGGCAAATATAACTGGAGCTTCAGCTGATATCATCCTTACATCCTCATCTGCTTTCATAATCTTCTTGATCCTAGCTAATGGGAGACTATGGTTTTTAAAATCAGTTGTCAGCTCAATTTCTTGGTACTGGTTTGCCCAAAAGTTTTGGAGTTGTTGCTGCAACTGCTGTTGCTGCTGTTGGTGAATGTGCTGATAAGCAAGTTGGTGCTGTGCGAGCTGAGCTGGAGAGGAAGGAAGACCCGCTGTTTGGGGAGACTGAATTGCTCCAACTGATGCTGGGGGAGAAGGAACCATCATTTGGTTAGCTTGATATGGGGGTACACCATATTGCATCTGAGCAGAGCTGCCCACCACCCCCATAGTCTGGGGTTGCCCATGCCCTTGCTGATCCATTGTAAGTTATGCGATTCCTAAGATCCTTTATGTTATTGACTTTCCAAATGCTGATGGAAGGTGCACGAGAGCACATATTAACCACTCACTCACATGCACACAGTGCCAAAACTATGTAAAAGCCAATAGAACTAAGAGCAATCAAATATTAGAGTGAATGCATCGACGACTGGAACTTAAAGCAAGTTCACATCTAAAAGGAAACAATATATTGTGCATTGAGATACTTGCATGTCCAAAAAACAAGTTACCTTTTTAGAGTGTCAGAGAGAAAATCAAATAACAGATGTTAAGTTTAAATATGGATGTCAGCGAGGAACTGCAAAGGACGCAGTCCTGATAATAAGCGATCACGATTCATGGAATAGTACAGATCTGGAATTTCTGCTAAGCTCCTACAACCATGAAACTTTAATGTAAGCATACAACTTGTACAGAAAGATCATCACTCGCCATAAAAAAGAGGTAAAAGTTCAAGGGATAAGATTATTAGTTAGTACTCATTCCTTCAGCTTGGTCACGATGCGCTGAACAATTATGATCGAGTCATGCAAAAAACTATCTATAATGTATCCCTCCTAGTAAAAATTTTCATTACCTACAAAAGCGTCGTACATGGGAAGACTAATAAAACATAGGAGCTAAAAAATCCAGTTTCCTATACTTTGGCACATACATGGTCATGCCAATGTACGCCCTGAGCCTCCCTAGTCCTACTTGCACATGTAATTTCACAATACCAACGTTGCAGACATTATTTTGTTATTTTGTTATTTTGTTTCATAGATACCAAGGGAGCACACACCATTAGTTGTTAGAAGTCACAGATGAACTTAATTGTAGACAGTCAATCGACTGTGTGCTTGTGTATGTATATAATAGCCTAAAGGAATTTATGCTATATTTGCTCGTATTCACATTCTCTGACCTCATAGCTATTCAAAATTAAAGTTCCCTCGCATTCTATTTTGCATCCTAAACTTCTACGTCCACAATCTTCTCTATACACTATCAACCGTGATACCATGACCTGTCATTCACTTATTTATACAGCATCAGACAGGAGGCAAACAGGGAATGCGGCTAGATAATATCCCCTTTATTACTTCTGCTTCTTCAATTTAAAACTCCATAGTAACTACTTCGGCACTGCAGAACTCCAGATTCTGATTGTCCATAATAAGTCTCATCCTCCACCTCATCTTCTTTCTTTTCATCTCTCCTGTCACAACCAATCTCTGAAGTTTTTACTTGTCTCTAGTTACAACTACTAACCTTATTTGCTCCCCCTTACCGTTCATCTTCATCTAAGATCCATAGTAGTTAGTCAAAGGATTTCGGCAGACTAGAGAATATTGTTATTCGTCTCCCTTCTTCCAACACCAAACTTGCTTGACTTCCCTCATACCATTCACTTCCATACAGACCTACAGTATTAAAACAAGGGCAAGCTAACTGCACTACTAGGAGAGTAAACAACTTTCACTGGAGCATGGAAAATTTTGATGGCAGCAAAGTTTTTAGAGAATAAGTCAAGTTTTAAAGGGAGTCCACTTCAAGTATCTCCTTACTGAGAAAAAAGTACAGAAATAATTGTCAAGAGCAGTACATAAACAAAAGTTTTAGGGTTAGATTAGAAAACGATTTGGACACACCTTGATCTGGTAGTAACTGATCAAATGCAAAAACCTAATCTTATTGCAGCTAGCTATAAAGCCATAAGTGGGCCATCACTGAAAAGTCAAAAATTGTATTTTATCCTCCCAATCAGCAGAGAACACAATGACTCCCGTGTTCTTGCAATGTACATTTGCACAATGAAGGCTTACATAGAAATTTAGGCAAGAAAAAGTAGCTTGACCCCCTAAATAACAGGTCCAAATTTTCTCGTAATATTATAACGTGCTAAATAGTTTACAGATAAAATGCATCAAAGCAAGTGATTCAGTGTTATCGGTGGCTCTCCCCTCAATCGCATGCCCAATTCCTCGCCCTTGCAAGTAGTTATCAGTAAACTAACATAAGCTGGTTAAAACATTAGCAAGGACCTCAAAATAAAGCGCAGGACGAAGTTATACAGTTCATTCCCTGATGGTACACTATTTTTCCAAGGGAAATTTTAACTGCAAGCATATCAAAACTCTAACCCATAATTTCCTTCTTTGCACCACTAAATTAGTAGAGACCCTTCAGTCAACAAGTCTCAACACCTGTTTTCCGAACATCTCTGAAGAAATATGTATATTACAATTATCCTCCAAAAAACTGGCCGCAGCTTTCAATAACATCGAATGATATCAGAGATAAAAATAAAGAGGTGGTCAAGCTTGATTCCCTATGGCAAGTCCCATCTCTCCAGTATTTGACGTCAGGGCAAGACACGGAGATAATGTCAAGCACCTTAAACATAAAAGAGCTTAGGTGAGCATAGCTGACTTAATCACAGCATCTGAGATTGGTCACAGGAACTGTACACATAAAGCTTGAAACTTTCTGTTAGTTTTCTTCATACTATACTAATTTTCAAGATGATTTCCATTAGTTTCTTCCAGAAAAAGCTTCCATCTGGAAAGGCATCTCTAAACTTATCCTATGAGTAAATTAGCAAACAAAGTGAAACAAAAATTGAACATCGTCTTTCTACCATTCTGAAGGTTTCCCCTTCTGAGATGGCGCATGAGGCCTTGTTTATTCGGACTCAACCATCATCATTATGAAAAGAGATTTTTTTGTTCTATATAGTACAGTGCCTACTTCCTACGAAATGATCCAACTAGGAAGAGTGTCGAAAAAATCAGCATCCCTACACTTTAGAAAACTTCAACAAAGGGGAAATAACCATGTCAAAGATCATACGAATAAACAAAAAGGAAAAGAAATCGTTTTAAAGGTACAAGAAAACACCATATGAACAAAAAATTAACTGCATAAACAAACTGAACTCTCTCTTATATCAATAAATTTGACAAGTTAATTGCATCTTCAAAAAATGAGTCTTTCCCTCAAATCTATACATTCAACAAATATATACATCAAAGAACAACCCACTGCTAATAAAAACCACGCGAATTATCTCTCACACTTGACAAGCGAATGATAATATCATTCCTACAGATTTACATATACACGAGTCTAAATAGAAACCAGTGGTTACCTTTATGCTTCGGTTTATCTTTGCTCCACAACCAACCACAACCAAAGCCTGTAAGCAAAAACAAGTAAACAACCGCTTGAGGAAATTAACAGCAACTGTAAATCAAATCAAATACGCATATAGACCTAATATACATATATGTGCCTGTCTATTGAGACATGCAAATCAAAGTCGGGATTAAATGAGAGTACAGTGCGATCAGAGCAGCTAGGGTTGAAAAACAGAGAGCTTGAAAAGATAGTGAACGTCAAATCATAAGACACCATGAAAGAGTGCATATTTTTAGTTCATCAAACTCAACTTTTCAATCACCCTGAACTAAGATATAATCCATGTGACGTGTTGCTAAGTGTTTTCAAAAGGAGGGCATGACTCCGGCTAGGCAATTTTACTACCATTATTTGGAGGTTGGCCCGCTAAGCTCACTAATGTACCAATATATCAAAAGGAATTACTTCGAACATTAATCCTCTAACCATATGTAACCTGACATTAATAAAGGATTGAAGTTTTAAATGCTTAATCCTAGATGATTTATATATAATTCAATTTTCAAGAAGAATTTACTAAAATCATCAACTTTTACATCAAAACGATCTAAATACTTAGCAAACATTTAATAACAGTACAAAATTTATTGTAGACAAAACCCAACTCAAAACCGTGCCAACTTTGTCATAAATAAGCGTAAAACATATAGATTTCCCATTTTCAAAAAATACTCATAATAATGATGTCGACGTAGACTCGTTGATGTATGAGTAGCAAAAGGTCAAATACTACTTTCTTGGTGTTTGGGTGCCTGTCAAGAGTCAAGACATGCAATTTTTTTTTCAAGCTTGAGTGAGATATTACTTTTGTAAGTACGCTGATTTCTTATTCCAATAAATCGGTATTGATGGTTATAAATTTAAAATCGAATTTTACAACAAAGCCATAGATATCACATAGGATTATTTCATCTATACCTTAAACTCGAGTTCTAATCACCCTCTAATATACTAATCCTCAAAATGAAGCTATAGATATTATTTCGGGTTATTTCATATATACATTGAACTTCAGTTATCATTACACCCCTAATATACTAATCCACCCTCTTCAAAAAAATATTGCTTATAATTGAAGAAATACGCCCCACTCAAAAGAAAGCCCTAAGACATCACAGTTACATATCTTTACTGTCTTCTCTCTTTCCTAAGCATCAAGACCAATGATCATCTCTCCATGAGAAGATAATAGGTCAGATCTCTAAGAAAGATTATGCATGACTTCGGAAGTTTTAAATGGTGATTCGGTTTCCTAGGTTGCTAAACTCTATGCAAACTTCACTAAAGATGCGGCAAGGTCAAAACTTTCTAGTTGGAGAAGATCCTTAAAATCCATCTTCTCCATATAGAAATTTATCCATCTACAAGAAAGGAAATATGTCAACCTAAGAGCAAACTAAAAAGAGATGAAATATCCTAAAGGCACTTGGAAACACTAAACTAGAAACATCCAACCAACTGAGCGCAAATAAACCACCATCTCTCTCTCTCTCTCTCTCTCTCTCTCTCTCTCTCTCACACACACACACACACACACACACACACAAACGCACGCACACGCACATCTCCAAAAAAAAAAAAAACACCAACCCACACTCAGTAACCAACGAAACTTCATTCTCACACTCAACAAGCTACAGGCAGCGAAAAGTAGCTAAAAGTAATCAAAACAATTAACCATCTAACTGCCAGATTTTGAAAAGACAACTCCAATTTCGTCAATTTCCCACTTAAAACACAGCATCCAAACAGAAAACAATCCATACCTGAATCCCCTCGTTTACTTCAAAGTCTTGATATTTGCTCCATGATCCGAACCTACAACGAAAAGCCAACGAATTAAGCAAATCAGCTAAAGATTTGATGTACAGATCGCATACATGCACATGTAAGATTACACATAAGGGTGACATACAAATCGAATTTAGGGTTTTGGATGTGAGTAGAGTGAGACAGGGAGATGAAATTAGGGTTTGAAGATTAAAGGTCTTTTCTTTTAACAAGGAAACTGAAGCATGTTGACGCAAATACCGAACGAACTTACCCACGAAGCGCGAGTTTGGTTCATCAAACTTTCTACTTTCCCCTTTAATAAAAAAAAAAAAAAAAATTTTGACCTAAGAAAATTATCTCATTTGATTTGACCCCTTAAATTTTTTTTTATTATAATACGAGTTACCATGACACACACGCGCGTGTGTAAAAAATAAATTAATAATATGAACTTTATTATAAAAATTAAGTTTTACATATAAGTTTTGGTGCACTCAATAAAATAAATTTTAAATTATGAAAAACCAAACATGTCATTGTAAGTACTTATTTACTGTCTAAACTTTTATTTTCTGTTACTTTTCGTAACACAGGCGTTTCGTGTATGAAAATGAAATGATTTTCATAATATCAAGTATAGTCTTTTGAATGTGTTTTAACTATATTTTTAAAAATAATTTCTAAATTGTAAGAACCAAACATGTCGAAATATTCAAATATTATATTTTGTGTTATTTGAAAAAATTCGTATGATGCTAAGTGTCAACATTATAAGTGGATAGTTATGTAACATCAAAAATGTATTACACTAAAAGAAATTTTCTCTTTGTATATAATATAAACAAGTATGTATGCGCGGGCGTGTGCGTGCATGTGTGTGAGTGATGTACACAACTCACATTTCTCTTTAGATCCACTTAATTGATTGTTGAGAGAAAGAATATTATTGGTATATAATTGTTTGTTGCAATGTATAAGTTCATTAGTAAGAAGTGTTTGGTACAAATCAAATTAAGCTTCGAAAGACCGTGAAGAAACCCGGTTATCTGAATTGAGTTGAATGTAAAGTGTGCATTATGAAACAAAAATTAGCACAACAGTGAATACGTAAAGGCTTTTGAAGTTCCTTTTATAACGACAATTGTTTGAGTTGAAGTCCTAGCAGCTTCTTAGATTGCGAGCCTCCTTCGCGTATGATCTTACAGCATACGATGAAATTGAATGGTTTATAAAGATGCAAGCTAGAGTGGATGTCCTTAATGATCGCCAAAGGGTTAAATGTGGCTCGTTCATATTGGGATGCAAAATATTTGGTCTCTCAAACACATAAAATTTTAATAGTGTCAAACACAAAAGTGCATTAAAAGTCCAATTTGCAAAAGACACAATAGTTGCTTGTTAGCTACTGGTGCTTCAAGACTAGCGTCATTTCAATTATCTATACTAATCAATGGACTCATACAACGCACAGGAGCGTCTTTTAGTTTCTCAAATTGTTGATTTTTGAGAAACGGACAACATAATCGCCATAAATTAACGCTGAGTGTTTAGAATGACACATTTCAAAAGCATAACATTTCCTATTGAGATACAAATTTATGTAATAAAGTGTCAACGTATTTGTGTGCAGATTGTAGAAGTTCCTCGGGTGTTGGTTGGACACGCAAAAATTACTCCTACACTAAATATGCTGACAATGACCGCATCAAACTGTAGTTGATGGCTCTTGGTTCCTACTTTACAGCTTTTTCAAGCTTCACTTAGGTTCCTGGCATTTCATTCTTATCCTTTCTTATTTTATAAGTTGGATGTCATAATCCTACTTTTTTTAGATAATAATATTATGATAACATACGATTAAGTTCAAAAGCACGAAAAAAAAAGAAGAGTAAAGAGAGGATAAAAACAAAATTGTAATAATCTTAGGACTACTAACATCGTCATCATTAAGGAAGATAAAGATTACGAACTACTGGCCAATTTTGACCAAAATTCTCCACTTGTCCTTAGTTGCCGTAAGTTGATAGATAAGGGGGTTAATTGTCAAAATTAATACCCGAGGGATAAACCCGCTAACTCAAAATACATGAGGGGGTCATTTGTCATTTTTCCCTTGCTTTGTTTTCATGTTTCGGGTAATCAAACTTGAGAACTTTTTTCGTGAGCCAAATAAGGGGAGCCATGAGGGGAGCCAAATAATACATGTCTATGGCCAACCCATGAAATTTTTGTGGGCACAGACTGGACGCGAGCTACCCATGTGTTGTTTATTGTTATAAATTAAGTTTTGTTTACTAAATTTTAAGCGTATTGATTACTATGAAAGTCTACTGATTAATCATGAGTTTTTTATTTTTATCAATTCTTAAGCATATAAATTATCATTCAACGCCACTAATTACTAATAATGAATAAAAGTATAGCGAACTCTCAAAACGGTTTTTAAAAAAAGCCTAAAAATAAAATTTTAGAACAAAATAAAAGAAAAAGACAAAAGTTTATAACAATTTTAAGAAGTCTTATCCTATAAAAGAACAAAGGAAAGAAAAAAATATCTTCAATGATTTTCAAACCCATGTGGTTAAAGGATTTTAAAGACTAAAGAAAAAAACACATATATTGTACACACAAATTTATATATACACTCTATATTGTATGAAACTTTGACGGGCTGTGGTTTTCATGGACTGAGTGGGCCTTTAAAAACCTTTGTCCATGCGCATCTCATATTTTTTGGGGATGGGCAAACAGATGGGGGTAGTTTTTTTTATAGCGATGGTAGGGGCATGCAAGAGGGAGGGGGTTAGTGGTTCGATTGATGGCGGGGGGGAGGGGGTGCTGGTTAATTTTTTTTTTTTTTCATTTACACTCAAAACTTGGCATTTCAGTAAAAATTAGGGGTATATTTAGAATTTCACATCCAAATTTATTCGAGTTGTAATTATCAGTAGATGAGGGGGTTGATTGTCAAAATTAATACCTTAGAGGATCGATTTGCAAATCCAAAATACACAAGGGGAGTCATTTGTAATTTTCCCTAAAGTAAAGGAGGAGGAGGATAAAAATGAAATTGCAATAATACTAGAACTACTACTACTAATAACTTGATCAAGCCGTTGTGCACATGTTTCATCTAAAAATAGCCTTTCACACAAGCAAATGCCTAAAGCCTACTGCATTTATTTATTTTATTTTATTTGTCATAAATTTTTTTTGGTAACAAGCCTATTGCATTTGTTGATTCCATGGACTACATCCAAAAACTCATTTCTCAAGAGAGAACAAAAAAAGGGGGAAGCAAATGAAAAAGGGTTTAAGATCGTCATATTAGAAAAGGAGACGCATAATATGTCTGAGGTATGTGCTGGGTTTTTTTTTTTTTTTCCCCGACAAAGATTAAAAGATAAAAATGAACAAAGAGTCCAAATTTCTTGCATTAGTAGTTGTTTGCAAATAGATTGCATCAAAGGTAACAAATGACAGAACCTAGGGTTTGTTGCATTATATTATTTCCGGTTAGTAAAACAGGCGTGAATTTTTTTTTTAGATTATATCTTTTGCAAATTGTTCATTATGAGTTCAACAAATTTTGGGAATTCTGATAGAGAATGTTGAATCTGAGTTCCCAGGTGGAGGATGCTTTAAACATCCTACTTGTTAAAAAATCGAGAACTCCAAAAATCAATCATGTTGCAATTGTAAGAGGCCGCTTCAGTTTTTTGTATATGCGCGAGCGTGCGTGTATACATATAAAGATTTGGTTTTAGTTCGGCATTCAGGCTACATCACACGGCGCTATGAGCCACCTTTTTTAGATTTACACCTCCTTTCGCGCATTCCTTGTATTGGCCTTGGAAAAAAAATTGAACTATCATTATTTTAGGTCTAAACAAAGTTGAGCTAAAGTGTACCTTACAACTTGTCTCCTCGAAGAAGGAATATATTCAGGCTAAGCCTAGCTAAGTTCAGAGCCTTGGCTACAATGTGAGAGGTCAAGTTCCCTTCACGGTTTGGGGGGTTATAGGGTTGGATGGAGATTTTGAATCCCTGGTGGAAATGACAGTTGAGCTCAGACTACGAAGTGAATGTGCCAGCTTTCGGGTCACCTAGTACATTCGACTTCTAATAATGATGTTAACATTGCAGAAAGAACATGGATTAAGCTCTGCCTCGGACAAGCAGGCCTAAATCAAGTTAAAAACGCGACCAGCCATATCCAGCTTTGCTAGGAAATCTCCAACTAAGAATATTTCGACCCAAAAGGGGAAACGACTAATGACCCCCCTCGTATATCTCGGATTTGCAAATCGGCCCTTCAGGTAATAATTTTACAATTGATCCCCTTCATCTATCAATGATTACACCCAGCTAAAATTTGACATAAAACTCCAATAATACCCTAACATTCACTAAAATGCCAAATTATGTATGTTAAATGAAAAGGAAAAAAATCCTATAAATATCTAACTGAACCAACCCCCTCTGCCTACCCTCACGCTATCGTCAATAGATTGACGCCCTCCCTCCCCCTACACTGCTGCTGAAATCAAAAGCCAATGTCCCAACCCTCCGCCCCCTGTACACCACGCCCCCAATGCCCTCCCTCCCTTCCGCTCGCCGCTATAATCATTGACCGACGCCGATCTGGGCTTGGTGGCTATGGTTTGAGATGCACTTTTTGTGCTGATTTTATGCGGTGGCTATGTGCGGTTGTGGGTGAAAGGTTGTGGTGGGTCGAGTAGTGGATTTAGTGGTTAGTGTTGTTTTGTGGTGGTTGGTTGTGGTGGCAGAGTGCGGTGGTGGAATTGGTGGGTGGTGGTGATACTTATGAAGTTTGTGACGGCAGTATGAGCACGGTGGTGGTTTGATAGTTTGGGTTGGTGGTGGGTTCGGTGGTCGGTGCTGGTACTTAAGTAAGCAGTGGTGTTGGTTGAAGAAGAGAGATGAAAAATTGAGAAAAAGAGAGGGAATGTGAATCATTGGATGAAAAGACAGTTGTGTCTTTTTCCATGTTAATTTAACAATTAATTAGTCAAAATTGATCCATTGTACTCAATAGTAAAGGCGGCCAATTGTCAAAATTAATATCAAAAAACGTTGACTCGCAAACTCGAAATACTTGAGGGGACGATTTGTCATTTCCCCGACCCAAAACCACCACTTTTCAAATTTCGACCAAATCCAAAATAAAAGCCCATCATTGCATTTTTCTGGGTTAAGTAGCATCACCGTCGGGAAAAACGCAGATGAAAAGATAATTGGTACTGCAAACTGTGATCGATAAATTTACATGACAAAGAGAGCGAATCTGTACACTGATGAAGCTATAGAAAGTGCTGGTTCGGAAAAGCAAAGTACAGAAGGAAGCAAACAACCAAACCTATGTATATAGCTTACCATTATACTACTACTTCACATGAAGCTACTCTCGTTCTACAAATCATACTCTCATTCACAACTCTACATGCTGCCCATTTATGCCTCGTCCATACACAAACGTGTAACCCTTTATTCCCCAGCAAAGATAAAAGACCGTGGAGCAGCAAATCTTCTACTCTGTGGCCGAGAGAACTGTTGCTCCTTCCACCTGAAAAGCATGCATGAGCCCAACTTTACACACATTTTTGTAGTATAACAAAAGGATTATATGTAGTTCAAAGTGACTACGAGTTTGACATCTGGTCTAGTGGCACAAACATATCATCAATGGAGGGATCAAAAAAAAAAAAAAGATTCTTGTTGTCTGTCTCAAGACCCCTGACTTGAGCCATCTATAATGTGGCAATCATATGTACAAGAAGTAGGCCATTCACATCTACCATTTTCATCTTTCAATTATTGGTGTAGACAGAATTTGGTTGAAAAGAAGAATTTCAGTGCACTCTATCATCAATCAAAACTAAAATGATCACTTTTTACTAGCAAATTGCATAATAATGCTAGATGTTGGGGCAACTGATGGTATGTCGATTTGAAACACAAATTACCATGAATTTCGCTCCCCAGATTTCTTCCTCGGTGGCTGGAACGGCGGTGATCTTGTTCTTTGGATTTTCAAAACTTCTCAGCTCTCCAACTGCCGTGGAGAAGTAACATCCTGTAGAATCCAGTGACAACATTGTCAACTACGAGAAAGTGCAATCAAGGATTCCGATAATGCCATTTGTTGTTCACAAGTAACTTTCAACGTGGATGATGCAATTTATTATTCTCGGAAAGATGCTTAAGCAACCGACCTTGAGGGAAAGAAGCAAGTGACTTGCCACAAGCACCTTTCAGCAGATCAGCATCATTCGCAAATGCCACGTACCCATCAGCAGTGATTCCCCAGTACAAAGGAACCTTACCGAATTGATCCTGTCACAATTTTACCAACCAAATTGTTGGTAAAGGCCAATATAGAACGATGAAATTCAACAAGACAGCTGGTAGGTGAGATGACTTACTGCAGCCACAAACAAGGTGGAGGTGGACTTGTCGAAGACAATGAAGGCGAAATTCCCTTCAAGGTGGCCAACTACATGGTTGGGAGGGAAAGGTGCCCGGTCACGCAGAGCCTTGTACGCCTCGATAACCAAAACCACCTCGTTGGCAGACTTGGCAAGGCCATATTGTTGCTTTAGGCTGCCCAAGTTGTCAAGTGCTCCCTCGAACAAGCAGAATATCTCATCCTTAACTGCAAACGATCTGTCAAATCCATCACCAAGTTAGTCTTACAAGTCCACGGTCATACGATTCAGGACTTATTACTTCAGTAGAATAATCATAATCCACTTTGTGGGTGGGGATCCATCAAGGCATCTACTGTGAAATTGGAATTTATGCCCCACTAACAAGCAGATCTAGGTAAATCAAGCAACAACATCTAAAAGCAAACCATCTTCAAAGAGAAGCAAGTTAAAAAGTCACTCAAAAAGGTTTTTTTCCCCTCATCTAACAACCCGTTTCTACTGAATACCAGCATAACGTAAAGACATCTAAAACTTCTTTAGGAAAAGGGTAAACATGGTCTGAGACCTAAATCGCACTTGAGGTTGGCAGAACTTATGAATTATGACCCTTATCTCGGAAGTTTTGTTAAAGATAATTCCTGAAATTACAACAGAGACATGACACCTTGCTTTGTATCCTTTTCAAAACCAGTAAGTTTTAATCGCGTTTCCCACCGTGCAAAGTCCGAGCAACTTCTGATTTTGGTTAAACAGATAGAGGCAAAGTGATTGTGGGACGAATGGAATTAGGTTAGTTCAGTGCCCACCATCGATGGTACAGAAAGACACTACTGCAAGTGAATTTGAGACAATTTTAGGTAAAATCAAAGACTAATGGGATGGTTGGTGTGGACTTGAACTAGGTTCAGTCAATTCAGTACACCAAATTCAAGAAGATAGGTCCACCTGCATCATATCAGCCACGTGTATGGCTCAATTTCAGAAAGGAAAGTTCAAGACAAACATTTCAGAAAAAGCAGATTAACCAAAGGGAGAAACATATGTGGCAAGCATGCTAGAAGCATGGACCCAATAAACGCCAAAAAGCCTTCTTCGATCATCCCCAACAACGACATCATCAGATCTCCATCTTCAGATCATCATCCACTACCATATGGTGTCAAGGATCACTGTGTGGTGTAACAGACATGTGAAATTTAACGAGACAGAAATTCAAAAGGGTCAAGGATTTTTTTACTCTCATCTCAACCGTCGGTCACACCACTGCAACAATTATAATCTTTACGTTGAAACTTTTTTCCTCTCTCGGATCAATAATTGCTTCGTTTGTCGCAAAAGGGTATTTTTAGCGACAGATGGAGGACTTCACCGACTTGAAACAACTAACACCGGACTAAATTCTAGATAAAATCAGATTTATTTGTTTGCTTCAGTTTAATAATTTGATCAACCATTTTAGCTCTAACATAAAAGGCAACAATCAACGGCTTTGGTTCAAGTAACACGAGACTACCTAGGTGGACCTCAATTGTCGCTAAAACATTAACAATATTTGAGCGTCAAATGAAAGCACGACAGTTGCTGTGTTAAGCTAATTTCCTCCATTACCTGGGCTGCAAAGGGGACTCATTCTGGTGCGTGTAGGCCAGCTGGACGTTATCGCCGATCTGCATGGAAACCGCCGAGGCGCTGCTGTCGAGGAACCGGTTCACGAGCGCCGTCGACGTGATCTTCGGCGACGGAGTGCGGCTGCCGGCGGCCACCAGCTCGTCCGGCGGCGACATGATCGAGCTGCTAAACACACCCAACATATCTGCCTCTGGTCCTCTCTCTACTCTCTCTCTCTAAAACTGTATGTATACGTACCGAGAGGGCTTCGGACATGAGAGAGTAATCAGTGGGGAGGGATTTGCCATATATAGGGAGGGAGGGGCGAGGGCATATTCGTCATTACACTTTTTTTTTAATTTTTTGATTCTTCTTTTTGAATTGTTGGATTATCGTTTTATCAGTATCAGTATATCCACCGGAGAAAAAGGAGGCACGTGGGAAAGGGACCCACTAAGTGGCGATGATTTCTGAGTGTCTGATGTGGACACCGTGGGGCCCTATTTGGACCCACACGAACTTTTACTTAGAGACGGAAACTTATGGTAGGGGCAGTTACACTTCGCCCCCCTAAGGTTTTGAATTATTACACTCGGCTACTTCAGGTATTATAAATTACGACGCCTTCGGAGTAATAATTAAAAGATTTTGTTACTCTTGAAATTGTTCTTCGGATTGTCGGAGCTACACTATGAGAATAAGCAACTTGCTTTCATGTTGGTCGCATAGGGGTGGTTGTTTGAGGTGTATTACCACATCGGTCATTAGTCTTCAGTGTTGGTTTGGCCGATTTATTATGGTGGGCCACTGATGGACGGGAAGAAAAGTAAAGGTAAAACGAAAAAAAAAAGATGAGAAAACTATAGGTCAAGAGGCAGTTCAGGCATTAAAATTTTAATTCTATCAAATTTTGAAGTAATGTAAATAAAATAGCAAATCGTAATATGCTAAGTGTTATCAATATGCTAAGTAATTGAGTGTATTAAACCAAATTCTCAAAAGGGGTCGTTGCTGCGCTCACTTACACATACCAATAAGATATAAAACAGACAAGTTTTATTGGCAAAACAGTTTTGACTTTAGTAAAGTGATTTTTGTTTTTGAGTGATTATATCACTTGCTTTTGAAACGCTTCACTGTTTCAACGGAGGCGATATATACTCAAGCCAACTTGGAGAAAATTTTGTTTACAAGTCCATGGAAAATACTATTTTCATCTCTTTATATGCTATTTTACCACTTTTGTCACAAAATTTGTAGTTTAGGGATGAATTTCACTCTTTTAGCAACAATCTAGAAAGTAGAATAGCATGTAAAATGAAAGAAATAACGTCTCCCAAATTCAAACTTGGCGATAATTAAAATGTTAAGAAAGAGGAACTCAGATACTGCGTATGTCATCTTCTTGCTATGTGATTGGACTCATGCCTACAATTGGCAAGAAGTAGTGCTATATATGTGATATAAGGACGCTAGCATCTACTTCCATTAAAACAATTAAAACAAAAACATTTACGCTTCAAATTTGCAAAAGACTGCCGACTGCAATTAGTTTCAATTCTAACATTTTTGACTCTCAACTGAAATTTATATGGCAAATTAATGTGAGAATTGAAACTAGCGACTTTAAAGTTATCTTTCAAGGCTTCTGACATTTTTGCGTACTTTTTGTAGGGCTGTAAATGAATCGAACTGTTTATAAACTACTCGTGATTCATTCTTCAAAAAACTTGTTCAAGTTTGTTTGTATAATATACGAACTAAACATGAACAAAGTTTTAGAGCTTAGTAAATGAGTCGAAACATCAACATTTCAAAAGTTAGATAATAACATAATTTTAACATGTTCAAAATCTAAAAATTATATAACTTAATTATAGTATTAATGAGTTTAAACTTGGAAACCCTAATTTTAGTTAGCCAATTTGATCAAATAAGATGTAGTTTTGATTTAGAAATAATTATTTTGAACGACAACACGAGTTTTCAAATTCGAGTTCGGTTCGTATAGATAGATGAGCGAACTCGAACTGAAACGAGTTTTGTGACCCGAATAGGGAACGAGTTGAAACAAAATTTCGAAGATTAAACGAACACGAGCACGAACATAGCATGAAACGAAATAAACGAGTTTGAACATACATCTGTTCGGCTCGAACTCGGTTCTTATACAGCCATAACCTCTTGTAGCTAGACTTCCAAACGTCTTAGTAATTTAATAGTGTCGATTCATTTATTAATGATTGTGAAGTTTATTTAAAATGCCTCGGCTTATTATTGTAATAGACTTGCTGGAGATGCTATCAGAGTATAAAAAATTTTAAAAAAAAGTTAATAGGCAGGTCCAACCTTCTCGCATCTGAAACTGTGGATGGACTCCTGCAAGAAATGAAGAAACCTGTGGATGGAGCCAAAGGTTTTGTGCTTGCTTGCAACTTAGATGCATCTTTGCCAATTTAAGCATCTAAACGTTCATGTTACAACAAATTATAAACCATTCATGTACAAGAACTAGACGCTACCTTAAAATATTTTGCGAGATTGCATATATATATATATGTGTGTGTGTGTGTGTGTGTGTGGGGTAAAAAGTTATTTGTGTTTTGACAGTACTATTAAAACAATCTTTGGTTAGTGAGAACAATAATCATCAATAGGAGGTGAATCATTGAAGTTGTCGTGTGACGTCATATATACTCCATATTATACAAGAATTTTTGGACATGAACATGATATCGGAAGTTAGAACATCAAAATACAACCAATAGAAACCGTGTATGTTGGTACGTATTATAAAAATATATGCAATGTAGACAGCTTTTGAGAGTACAAGGATAGTTATTTCTCGTTTTAAAAAAAACTGAGATAGCTGCTTCAATAAGAAATTTAAGATTTTCTTGGAAAAATAATTTAATGAGGATGAATTTTTGTTAGTGTATAATGTTATTTCCCATTCTTTTTCAAAATTAACATCACAACAAGGACGGGGAATTCAATTATGGCTATCAGCGAGTGTCATTGGTTCATTGCAATTGTCCCTAGACATTTCCGTCTTATGGATAAAGATATGGAGCAAACTCTTGTAGAGCGAATCAATAATGAAGCAACTAATCAAGGCAATGCAAAAGCTAAATAAAAGATTTTAAGTTCCTAAAACCAAAATTCAAGTTCTCAAGTTCCTAACCCGAACGAAGTATTTAAAAGTTTATGATCTTCCTTCACCATCCATGCTAAAGATTATTGGTAACTGCGAACTCAAGAGCTCAATAATAGCCATTTATTAAAATGTAACACGTCAAGATGTTATACTGTTTTTCCTTATAATTCATACTCGCTGAACGGGTAATTTTTTTATTTCTAAAGCTTAACAGGGGCGCCAGTACGAACAAAATGAACGATTGTCAGTACGTTTTTGTCACGGGGTCATCCTACTTCAGAACAAAAAAGGATTAAAAAGTAAGCTAATCACATATAATAGGTGCCAAAGGCAAAAAAAAAAAAATAGATAAAAAGACAAAGGCTCATCAAGATGCATTAAATGGTAATGGATAGTAAAACAAGACAGCAACAGGGGAAGAGGATTCCAAAAGGATAACAAGTTGGTGACCCTGATGGCCCATGGTATGGGTGTTGTGGCCCCTGGTTTTGGAACCTTGTCATACATTTCCTATTTTCTTTCTTTTCCTTATACTTTTCTTCTTGTCACGCCATGATTAAAGTAGGCACAAATTTGTCTCCCATTCTCTACTATAGATTGATTGAACTTCACTAGCCTGACAAACACACACACAAGTATATTTACATTTGTAGACATATGAGTAGGTATTTGTATGTATACCATTATTTTCTTTTCTTTACTTTGCTATAAAAAGGAGAATTATGTGTATTTATTATATCTGTTCGGATGACTCGATACACTTTTTCTTTTGAGTCGTGATAGTGAGTAAATATTGCCTAGTTCTGGACCATTGATTTCGACTATTTAAGATCATTGGATTAAGAGAGTCAGATGGGATAGGAGGATGGGTTATGGGAGATACAATCTTCTTATTTATATTATAATACAAGTAACGGTCCTAAATGGTTCGGACTATTGGTTCTGAATCACCTAATATAATCTAAATGACAACAACTTTGGAAAGACTTGGTTCCACTCCAAACATTACTCCCTCTATTTAATTGAAATTTATTTATTTTTATGTAAAATTTAGGACTCAAATTTGACACGTGAAGTTGAACTCAACTCACATAGTCAATAACTAGATATACTGAATATATCTTACGATTTCATAAAAGAATTAAGCTAAAAAAATCTAATGAAATTGCAAGAGAACTACTGTATAACGTAATGCAATAAAAATTCCCGACCTTTCGAAAGGGGCTGTAAAAACCTTGACCTTTTTCGATCTGTTGAAACTTTTTCAATTTGACACATAAAACCAAATCGCTACCAATTCAAAACAAGGGCCAAGACACGACCACATGGCTTTTGAAGTCCATGAAATCTTAACCGTGTTGATATACGCAAATGCCTATAATGGACTGCAAAAAGGCTAGACTTGACTACAAGCTCTGTAATCTCGTGCAAGTTCACCAAGCAATGAAGCTATTTTTATCAAGTTTGATTTGTTTCTACGGCTCGTTCAACCAACGAGAAAGGAAATAGAAGACTTAGGATGTCAAATATGGATGCGGTGAATGAAAAAAATCACACATGTAAAGCCATTGTGGAGCCAATGTACACAATCACCAATGAAACGTCTCACATGTAGCACATTGCAAAGTACATATGAAGGGCAAACATTCGGTGCCTAAATTTATGCTTCAAAGGATCGAAAGAGCTAGCTTAATATCCACGTCTTATTTGAATTTGGATAAATTCAATCCCTACTAGAAAGTCAAAATGATACATCAAGGTTAAATTAAGTGATCACTCGGTGGCATTCTGGAGACAATCTTATGATGTTGTCAACCAGGTCTGAGCCTCGTCCCACAACCTGAAAACTTATTAGAGTTGAACATCGCTGCACTCATGGAGGAAGGCGACATTTGAATAAAGTGACATTCATCTCACCTTTTGAACTTAAACCCGAAACTTTGTAACGTAATTGTACAATCAGTGAGTAACAAGATGCAAATACGTGACCTTACACAAGAACGGCACAAAAAAGACCATAAACCACTAGTGACAGGGGAGTGGGATCCAACTTTTGGGGCCACACCTTGCCCTCATCGATTGCATATGTCAAAAAATGAATCCAATAATGGTCATTTTTTTCAATTTCTATTTCAGCCACAGGTTTGATCAAAACATGAATGTAAAGTAGTGGTGGACTGGTTGTTAGTCATGGACTCGTGGTTGTGTTGGGGCCGAGGAGGTGACCTGTGAGATGCGAGAATCCAAACAAGGCAAAGTTGGATTTGATCCAATCAAAGATAAAAAAAAAGTGTCTACAGCCAGCCACCACCACCGGTGACACACAGAACTGGTGCAGTGTCTACTGAAAGTTTTGGCCTTTACCAAATAGGCAAGTGACAGGCACATTGTTTTCTCCCACTCCCATTGACCTTGGGGCACCTTCCAAGTTGAGAGCGACTATGTTGATGGAGAAACACATAGATATCTTCAGTTCTTATGCCCTATTGGCCTAATTAATGTGTACATGGGAAGATGGACCCATATGTCTTCATGGGTGACCTATCCATAATCAATTCTTTATGATCTTATATATCCACTTTTTTGTATCATATATTTGATATTTGAGAGCGAGGTTTGATTTCATGCTGATTAAGCGCTAGGACGTGCATCAGAGATATACTTTTACTCTTTAATGAGAATATGACGCATTAGTTTAGGTATTTTTTGAAATTATTTATTTTTTTCAACTTTTTGTCCAGTTTTGAAAATTGAAAAAAATATCGACGTTTGGTTCACAGTTTTTATTTTTTTCCCCGTTCAGTTTTATAAACCATTTTTCTATATTGGGCTGTTTTTTAAAACTCCATTTGGAGTTTTCGATTCTTTTATTGTAGATCCCACCTTAAAACCTCACTAGAAGCAATTTGGAACCCACATTTTTCTCTCTCATTTCATCACTCACACTAGCTACTAGACGTAAGCACCAAACCGTTCAAACAGATCCGAACCGCTCAAATCGATCAAACCGAACCAATCAAATCCGAACCGTCCAAAGATCTTAACAGTTTGGTTTCATATTTTCCAAACCGACCTTAGTTTGGTTTGGTTCATGTTTCACATTTTTTAAACTGATTCCAAACCAAACCGAACCGAACCGAACCGACCTATGATATGTTAATGTATTTTTTGTAACATTCCGTTGATAATTACACATATAAGGCACTAAGCAACTCCAAATAAACAAATCTTAAAAGTTAAAGAAACGAAAATATTAACAACACTTAGAAACAAAAAATTTGTGACCAATATTTAGTTTATATTTAGTCATTCTTTTTCATTCTTCAATGAGAACATATATATCGAATGAAACAAGATTATATGTAATTTAGAAAAAATATAATTTCAATTAGTAGTGTGCAAAGGAACAACGTCTTTAAGTACGCAAACCGATCCAAACCGACTAAACTGAACCGTTTAAACTGACCAAACCGAACGTCCAAGCCGATTGTGTTTGGTTTGGTTCGGTTCATAAATTTTCAAACCGAGGGGTAACGGTTCAGTTTGTGGTTTGACCCTCAAACCGAACCGTGCTCACCCCTACTAGATATCCCCCATCCCCGTCGCCACCGCACTGCCGCCACCAACTACCGTCAATTCTCCTGAAATCGAGACCAGCATTGCCACCCCACCACCGTCGCCACTCACATCCCTGCCCCGCTGCCGCCACCGCCACTGCTCCAACAATTCTATCCCACTGTCACACATCTGCTCATCTAACGCCACTATGGACGCGATTCACCTGCCCAACCATGGCCACCGTACCAGAGATCTGCCCACCGTCGCAGCCCCACCATCACAAATCTGCTCCAGCCACCGTAGCAATATCTATTCTATCCACCATCACTACCGTCGCCCCACCGTTGCCACCGCGTCATCACCGTCACCTAAAATACCAACACCACTATTACTTCTAAAACCCAACATCACTGGACCAAATGCCATTTCTCTCTCTCTTCAACATACATACCCCTCTCTAAGTTTGCTATCGCGGTGGATCTACACGTCATGGTGGATCTGCGCATCGCGGTAGATCTGTCATCTATGGTGATATCGTGGAGTTCAGTTCGTCAATGGGTTTGAGTGGTGGTGATGTTGGGTGGTTATGACTGGTAGTAGGGTGGATGATAGTTGGTGGCTAGCGTGGCAGAGGGTTGGTGGCAATGGGTGATGTTTGGTGGTGATCTAGGTGTTGGGATAGGAAGTAAGGATGTATCAAAGAAAGCCAAAAAAATAAAAATAAAAAGGAAAGAAGAGAAAAAAACGTGAAAACTGATTTTGTTACTTTCTATCAAACACCTATTTGTCTAAAATAAAGAAAACAACTAGTTTTGTTTTTTTTTATTTCTTAAAAAATCAAAAGTAAAAATTACAAGTTTGTCAAATAGACCCTTAGTCTCACTCTTGTTTGATATGTCAACTTCTAGTAATTTAAAAGCACAACCAATTTCTGCGTTTTAAAAGAAGTATAATTTTACGTATATTTTTTCTTTCCGGTAGAATAGTGAAACGATATACATCTTTCTCTCTTATTGCAACTCTGAGTAGATGAGGCCCTGCCACGTATGAGGGAATACTTCTTAATCTGACTCGTTCTGCATTCGAACCAGCATTCTTAACTTGGTTGGGGAGCTCCGATATTACAAGACTACGATTAACACAGTCAACAAAAAAAAAACAATTATCCCAAACCAAAAGAGCGGAAACCGAAAACACTCATCAAGAGAGGACAAGAACAAGCCAAGAGCAATCAAGAAACGCAAGCAGAAGCACCATCCTTACATATGATCAAACCACCGGATGCACACAATCCTTTACCTTTTTTTTTTTTAATTTCCCCAATAGGAAAATTTTTCAGAATTGCAATTCATATATATTACCCGCCGGTACGGGGAATCGAACTCGGGACAGCCATCTCCACCACTCATTTGGATTACGATCCTTTACCTTATGCCTGAACTTTTAACATGATTTTCTTTGATTGGTCCATTGTCGTTTATGTATTAGAAGGCACAATGATCCATTATCTCGATTTACCGCTAATGGGCTTCAAATTTTTGACCCTTCAATCACAGGTTACCCTTTGTCAATATCTCACACACGCTTGAACGAAGCTAAAGTGCATATGTAATTGTAGAAATAAAAAGGATCCATTTGGCTAGCGGTTCCAAAATTTTGAATTGTTTCATCCCTCTTTACGGTTAAACTATGGTCATTTCATTGAAATTCAAGACTTACTCATAACAAAAGCATCAGATGATCTTTTAACAGAAACAATAGTTTGTACATGAGTAAGGACTGTTTGGTGAAATTAAAATTTGAGTGGCATGGTGGTGCCAATGGCGACTAGGTGGTAATCGTTGATGGTTGTAGCAACAGTAGTATGGTGGTTGTGGTGCCTCTAGTGTGGTGGAAGTGGTGATGCCGACCGAATAATGGCGCTGGCATGAGATTAGCTGTGGTATTGGTGGCGCGGTAGCTATGGAGGTGAAATGGTGGTGGAGGTGATGGTTGTGTGATGGAGATGGTGTTTGTTGTGGTGTATGTGGCCTCATGGTAGTAAGTATGCCTTCTATGTAATGTAGCCTTTTTTAATGGCTTTTTGGCCCTCTCCCTTTAAAATTTGTGGTAAGTGCTTAAACTTTGGGTTTATTTTAAGCAGGTGTCAATTTGTTAAGTGATAAGAGGTTGAACATCTTCAAAACGCAATTAAAGGAAGCTTAACATTGATTTTAGAATGGTTAAACTTATTTAAAACGGTTTAAAACAAGTTTTCTTAAGTGTTTGATAGAAAAAAAAACTGTTTAAAACATCCTCTAAAAAAACTGAAAAGTGTTTAAAACCAGTTCTTGGTGTTTCTGGTTGTAAACACTTTTGAAGAAACATATTTGATCAAGAAAAATACCAGAATACCATCAAGTTATTTGCAAAGTACATTGAATGTCCTTTTAAGACCATTCATTTTAGGGGTCACTAATCTCTTGGGGAAGAGATAACTATTTATACACACTTTTCATTTTGATTATACTTCTTGTAATCTTAATTGTTTGTGAGTTGAGTCTTTTTCACTAATTATTATTCTTATCGGTATGTAGTATAAGCATTATGGTGATACAAAATTGTAAGAGAATTAATATATAATCTGCTTTTAAGAGACAGAGGATCTTGCATATGCTAAAAAACAACAGAATTTCTCTTTCGATGCCCTTGTTGGTTAAATCTCACATTAAAAATATTTTCAACAGTTTTACCCAAATATTTTACACAGCTTTCAACAAGAATTTTTATAAACTTTTGTCAAACTCTTACAAATTATGCGCGAACTTGATTAAAATTACTTTTGAAAATTGTTTCCGTTTTAATCTAAAAATAATTTTTAGAATCAATTCCAAATAATTTTTTTATATAAAAAATATTATGTGTTAAGTACTTAATTGCATTATCAAACATAGACACATTTTGTTTTGACAAATCAAAGAGCAACAAATCTATCAACCTTCCATTAATGACACTGAAGACACATGCATAATCACAGTATTGCATTTGGGTCCGTTGGCTTAATGGCCAGAGCTTAAAATCTTACTATAAGCCAAAGAGATGTCATCTCATGCTGCATAATATATACTGTAATCATATCTTGGCAGACAAAATTTGTTCTTAACTTCATATGTTAAGCATATTATGCTTTCAGTTCGGCAGATGAACAAGTTAAGCTGTCTTTGTAACTTCAAATGAATCTCTCATTCCTGGGAAATCAACAGGGGCCACATGGAATGATTGCCATATCAAATTGGTGTATTTCATCCTCTGTCTGTCATGGGGATACTATTTACTATCCCATTTTCTGTGTGTGTGTGTGTGTGTGTGTGTGTGTGTGTGGGGGGGGGGGAGGATCGGTGGTTTTTAAATCTAATAATTATGTGCCTTTCATCGATAGATATTATTTATATGTATAAAGATACTTATATACGAGAGATATATGTCATGTGATATATATGCTGGAATTACTATGTTCACGACCTTAAATTAATATAGAGAAATTATCGGTAGATTTTAATGATTAATGAGATGGTTTATCTTGATCATGAAAATTTAAAATTCAAGTTATATACCAGTGGTTTTTTTGTTGTTGTTGAAGGCAACAATATTATTGATTGAAAAAGTTACAATCCTTGAGGATGGAGGGCATTACAACTGGTGGTACCTCTCTCATCCATTATACCGCCTCGTCTAAAGTACAAGCAAACTTAGCTAGTTCATGAGCGGCTTCATTACCTGACCGATTGATGTGTTGAAAAGTACATGAGTCGAAACAGTAGACAATCCGTTTCATATCATCAATTATTCCCCCTATTGCGAACAAATTTTCCTCTGATGAATTTAGAGCATCGATGATCGAAATTGCATCCCCTTCCATCTGCACGAAATTGAATCAACAGTCATAGCCAAACATGGCAGCCTCGCCTGCTGCTATAACTTCAGCATGTTCGGGATCCGTTATTCCGTAAATCATTTTGGATAGCGTAGCTAAGACACTTACTGTTGTATCCCGCACAATGACACCACATCCCATACTTCTTTCCTTCCTGAAAATCGAAGCATCAAAATTTATCTTAACCCAGTTACCACAAGGAGGTGACCATACTACTCGTATTTTATTGTGTTACCTTCTAATCAGATTTTTTCATAATAATACTGCTATCTGTAAATCATAATTTTGAGATATTGATGAACTCAAGTCTATGACATCCGGTGCTTTGAGATTACAATGAGTGCGATTACTTTATCATTATCAATACCTCGACTATTGGGTAATGCATGTTCATGATGCTAAGAACATCATCTAATGTCATGAAGTTCTACGTTCTTTTTCAAAGGGAAAAAAATGATATTTCCTTTAGTTTGATTTGTTGTTGATCATAAAACTTGACCAAGTCTTTTACTAACGTAAATTACTAAAAGATCGATATATTTAAATGAAAAGATAATTAAGGTTACGAATTGAGCATTTAAGGATTATAATAAACGATTTGAAACTATAGCAAATTAATTTCCAAACTTTTGTGAATATCTTGTAGAGAAGAATTTTGCATAAGATTAGTAATATGAGCTTATACCTAGTTTTGTAAACTAGAGTGCAATTACTGTTATCTGATGTCGTTAACCGCTATTTATAGATTCAAATAAGGTCACGAGACAATCTAATGCTTATAAAATCCTGTTGTTATTAGGAAAGGAAACCTTTAAGGATCATAATTGAGATTGGATTGAGAGAGAAAGATTAGACTTGCAAGTAGATTTACTAGGTTTAATCGGATTTTCTGGAGAACCATCAGGTAATAATTTTAAATTTCTTTTTGTCTAACTTTGTATATTAATACTATAGCTATCACGGCTTGAAGCTCACTTTTTATGGTCCTGGTTACGTCACGTAAGAGAAGATCTTAAGAGAAACTCAATGCTTTGCTACCGAATTCTGCTACACTATTCAAGTAGTTGGTGAGGCGTGAGACGAGTATTTCGGACAAGAAAAGAACATCATAAGCACTCGACATGTGTTTGACATTGATTACTGGTAGAACCTGCTTTAAAAAGTTTAAAACAATGTTTAGAGTGTTTGACAATAAAAGAAAGCGTTTAAAACACCATCTCATATATAAAAAAAAGTGTTTAAAACCAGAAACATCACTTTTGAAGAAACATGTTTGACAAAATAAGTACCAAATTACCCTCAAATTATTTACCAAAGTACATTAAATACTCTCAAGGACCATTCATTTTAAAGTTCACTGATTTTTAGAGAAGGAAAGGGCTATTGCTATACACTTTCACTTTTGCTCACCTGTCTTTCAAACTTAAATGTTGGTGAGTGATTTTTTTTTCCACTAATTATTCTTATGAATATATCTATATGTAGCTGATATGATGATATAAAAGGGTAAGACAATTAACCACAATATAAAATTTGCTTATAAAAGACAGAATCTTGCTTATGCTAAACAATAACATAATTTATCTTTTGATGCCCCTTTTCTCACATACAAATATTTTCAGCAGTTTTATTCAACACACTGTTCACAGCTTTTAATAAAAAAATTTGCAACTTTTATCAAATAATTATTGTTTATGCGTAATTATGATTAAAACTATTTTTGAAAATTGTTTACGTTGGATCTACAAATAGTGTTTTTAAATTAAATTCAAATGGACTCTTTTATCAAAAAATTATTAAAAGTTTAAGTATTAAGTAGTGATGCCAAGGAAAGTGGGTTCACAATCGATGTGGAGGTGTCACAAGGAATGCTGTCCGAATCATATGTCAAGTATGCTGATTTTGACACAACAAAGATGTAACAAGGCAGAGACCAAGGGCTTCCCAAACAGAGCCTGAGGATGCAGTGCTGCGAGGGAAATTGCGCGGGGTGAATACACGACGACAGGCACAAATCCAATTCTTAGATCCAGAGTCAAGGTCCTGTATGTTTCTCTCTTTAGAAATCTATAGTTCTGGAATTCTAGAGTGAGAAAGTGAAAATGTGAAGAAGGTCCTCATAATAAATTCTCTAGACCCCTATTTATAAAGGTTGAGATGATGATGTCATAAACTGACACGTGGCGCTCCCCGAGAGTGACACGTCACCGAGGGGTCCACATGTGTCGGTGCTCAGGGACTGTCGGATCAAATATTCACCCGACATGTCCCCCACAATGTCGCTTTGTCTATCTGGAAAGACGGGCCCACATTGCGTAGGTATGGCCAGAGAGCCCCCTTGATCTAGCCACTAGTCCAAGGCCCTTTTAGAGTCCCACATGGCGTCGAGAGATGACGAGGACCTGACGGCGGTGGGGAAAACCCGACGCCGAACTGCCAGTCAGACTAGGTGCAATGCCTTCCGGAGACCTGCCCCCATCTTGGAGTGACCCAGGAGTCATAGTCTCTAGGGGTGCTGATGAAATCCCTCAGTGCTGGAGCATGTAAGCCAGTCATGCAGACACCCTGACGGAGATAGTGTCCCAGAGGATTTGCCTATCCCGCGGGTGATTCCTTATGCCGGAGCACTCGGGGCTCCCCAAGGTAGTGTTCTGGAAGAGTTGTCTACTTGACGGGCCAAGGTAACATCCCAGAGGATCCGTCTACCTGGCGGAAGGGGAGTCTTCATGCCAGAGCACTTAGAGCTCCCTGGTAGAGGTAGTGTCCTAGAGGAGTCGCTTATCCCTGCGGGTGAGTCTTTGTGTAGGAACACTCAGAGCGCGATAAGGTAGTGTCCCGGAGGAGTTGCCCACCCGACGGGCCGAGGTAACATCCCAGAAAATCCGTCTACCTGGTGGAATGAGAGTCTTCGTGCCAGAGCACTTGGAGCTCCCTGACAAAGATAGTGTCCCGGAGGAATTGCCTATCCCCACAGATGAGTCCTTGTGCCGGAGCATCCGAATTGCGCCAATGTAGTGTCCTGGAGGAGTTCCACTACCCGACGGGCTGGGATAACATCCCGAGAGAGCCGTCTACCTGGTAGAATGGGAGTCTTCATGCCAGAGCATTTAGAGCAACCTGACGGAGATAGTGTCCTAGAGGAGTCACGTATCTCGGGGTGAATCCTTGTGCTGGAGCACTCAGAGCGTGCCAAGGTAGTTTCCCGGAGGAGTCGCCTACCCGACAAGCTGGGGTAGCATCCGGGAGGAGCCGTCTACCTGGCGGAAGGGGAGTCTTCGTACTGGAGCACTTGGAGCTCCCTAGCGGAGATAATGTCCCTGAGAAATCGCCTACCCCCGTGGGCGAGTCCTTATGCCGGAGCACTCGGAGTGCTCCAAGGCAGTGTCCCGGAGGAGTCCCTACCCGACGGGCCTAGGTAGCATCTCGGAGGAGCCCTTTACTTGGCGGAATGAGAGTCTTCATGCCGGAGCACTTAGAGCTCCTTGGCGGAGATAGTGTTTCGGAGGAGTCGCGCCATCCCCGCAGGATACTGCACACTCCAAGGAGTGAGTGGAAGCATGTGCCACGACCAAGGCAAGATGCGCATGGTATATTGTGTACGGTGGGGCATGGTAGTATGACAGAGAGTTTACGGGGCGCGAATGTATCAGCGGAGCGGTGCATGGGTCCGACATAGTGTGTACGGTGCTGGCAGCGCGATAATGTGACAGAGTTTGCTAGAAGCGCAACTGTATCAGAGGCACGGCGCATGGGTTCAACGGACTATGTACGGTGCCCGGTGGCATGGTAGTGTGACATAGAGCCGGGGGTGCGAATGTATTAGCAGCACAGTGCATGGGCATGACAGACTGTGTGCAGTGTCAGGGGCACGTGACATGGAAACGATGCACGAGCGTGGCGAAAGGTGTAGCGGAGTCGGGCGTCGTGTAGGGGGCATGTGACACGGTGACGACTCTCATGCGCGGCGGTCCAAATATGCACCGCCGACTGGGGCCGATCGGCTGGCCGACCAAGCCAGGTTGGGTGGGTAGCCAGACGGGATATCAGAGATCTAAGTATGCATAGGCAGGATGGGATATCAACAAGTAGTTAATTGCATGATCAAACATAACCAAGCACATTCTTTTTTTGGCAAATTAAATAGCAATAAACTCTCAACCATACATTAATGACAGTGACGACTGAAGACCAGTGCACATGCATAATCATAGTACTGCATATGGGTTCGTTGGCTTAATATGGCCATGGCTTAAAATCTTACTATAACTCAAAGAGATGTCACCTCATGCTGCATATTATATACCGTAATCATAGACAAAATTTGTTCTTAACTTGATGAGTTAATTACGCGGTTGACCATCGAACTATTAGGCAATTTTCACTTTGACCACTGAACTTCGATTTGTGTCAAAGTGACCATTGAATCCTTCAATCGATGTCAATTAAGTCACTCCGTTAATTTTAGTTCGTTAACTACCCATGTGCAAGGCACATGATGCTTAATTAAGGGGCAAAATTGTCAAATGATAAAAGAACAAGATTCTCTTTTACTTCTTTTTTTTTTCCTTCTGATTTTTGGTCTAACTTTTCTTCAATTGACCCCAACAAATTTTTTTTCTTCTTTAATTGACCCCAAATATATTTTATTTTTTCTTCAATTGAACCTAACAATAATTTCTTTTTCATCAATTAACCCCAAATATAATTGTTTTTTCTTTAATTAACCTAACCCCAAATGGATCTTCTTCACCCCTAATCGTCAACCTACCCACCTCCACGACCACGACTAGCCTCACCGCCCACCACCACTACCAAAACCAAGCCTCACTGCCCCACCCACATCGCTACCCACCACCACCACAACCACGCCCAAGTCTTTGCCCCACCAACTCGCCACCCACCGTCATCACCACGACCAAGACTATCGCATTGATGTATTACGCCGATCATCACTCAAGCACCCCTTCATCAACTTCGGATCCCATCCGTCGCAGTCGCCATCGCTATAATCGGATCTCGCCACCATGTCATGATCAAAACATTTCAAAAGATGCTCCTCCATCATCCTCCTCGTAAGGATATTAATCTGCCAAAATAACAAAAAAATGTGATTTCAATTGTGGAGATGCCAAAGGAAGAAGAAGGAGATCCATCGAACTATGATGGTCGAAGGGACCTCGGCAGCTACTGTCGTGGTGGCGCTAAGTACTTTAACATTGGTGGTGATGTGGGTATTGTAACGGCAACGGGGTGGGGTATTGCAGAAGCGACGACATGGCTGGGGTATTGTAGGGGCGGGTGTGATGGGGTATTATAGCGACAATGGTGGTGGGGCTGTAATTTTGCGGTGGTTGGGCTGTAGGGATGAAGGTGTGGCGGTGGTGATGGGTGTTGAGCATTGGGTGAGCTAAGGTTGCGGCTTGGCCGTGGTGGTGATGGGAGAAAGAAAGAAGAAGAAAGAAGAAAGAAAGGGGTTGAAAAAGAGAAGAAAAAAGAGTGACGAAATTACCCTTCAATTTAGCCACTTAACGGACTTGGGATGGACGGAAGCTAACAGAGCGACTTAATTGAGATCAATTGAAGGATTCAATGAATACTTTGACACAAATGAAAGTTCAGTGGTCAAAATAAAATTTGCCTAATAGTTCAATGGTCAACCGCGTAATTAACTCTACCTTGACATGTTAAGCATATTACGCTTTCGGTTCGGCAGATGAACAAGTTAAGCTGTCTTTGTAACTTCAAATGAATCTCTCATTCCTGGGAAAATCAATAGGGGCCACATGGAATGATTGCTAGATCAAGTTGGTGTATTTCATCCTCTGCCTGTCATGGGGATACTATTTACTATCCGCATTTTGTGTGTTTGTGTGTGGGTGGGGGGTGGGTGTCTGTTTCCTTCTGCTCTAAAACCTTGTTATTTGATATGACTGTTTTTAAATCTAATAATACCGTGCCTTCTATTGATAGGTCATGTGTAATATGATTTATATTATATAAAGATACTTATATACGATAGATGTATGTCATGTGATATATATGCTGGAATTACTATGTTCATAACCTCAAATTAATATAGAGAAATTATCGGTAGATTGTAATGCTTATTGAAATGGTTTATCTGGACCATGAAAATTTAAACTTCGAGTTATGTACTAGTGGTTAGTATAATACATTGAACGAGATCAACATGAATAATACTCGTATTTTATTGTGTTACCTTATAATAAGATTTCTTTTCATAATATCTAATGTCATGAATGTTGATCATGAAACTTGACCAAGTCTTTTATTAAGGGATATTACTAAAAGATCCGATATATTTAAATGAAAAGATAATCAAGGTTACGGATTGAGCATTTGAGGATTAGAATAAACGATTTGAAACTATAGCAAATTAATTTCCAAACTTTTGTGAATATCTTATAGAGAAAATTTTTGCAAAAAATTAGTAATAAGGGCTTATACCTAATTTCCTAAACTAGAGTGCAATTACTGTTATCCGATGCCGTTAACAACTATCGATAGATTTAAATAAGGTCACGAGACAATCTAATGCTTATAGGAAATGAAACTTTTAAGGATCCCACTCTTAGACCTAATTGAGATGGGATTAAGAGAGAAAGATTAGACTTGTAGTAGATTTACTAGGTTTAATCGGATTTTCTGGAGAACAATCAGAAAATAATTTCAAATTTCTTTTTCTTTGACTTTGTATATTAATATTGTAGCTTTCATGGCTTGAAGTCCAATTTTTAAGGTCTGAGGTCAGGAAAGAGAAGATCTTAAGGAGAAATTCAATCCATCGTTATCGAATTCTGCTACACTAGCCAAGTAGTTGGTGAGTCGTGAGATGTGTATTACGGAGCACTTGTTGAAAATTTTCAAAGCCTATACGTACTAGGAATTTTATCGATCTTTTTTTCTTTTTTGGTGTCGGGAAGGTTGGATATCAAGAGTATTACAATTCAAAATTCTGTTATTGAAATATCTAAGCTCAACGGTTCCGCAATTTAGCTCCACCTTTTTTAATAAAAGGAAAGTACATCAAAACCCTCGACTTTCATTTTATTATCTTATACCGTTTGATATATTTTAAACAACTATACTAAAGCCGAGGGCATTCATGTACTTCTTAAATTGGAAAAAATGATGTGGAGCTCAATTAAAGAATTGTGGAGTCCTAATATCAGTTTTCTTTATGAACATATTTTTTCCTGTAAGGGTTTCATTAAACACAAATAGTATCAGTGTAAAAAAAACACCAAAAGGGGGATAAACCCACATTAACATCTATGCTATTATTAAAGGAGAGCACCCTCATGGTAAATTTTTTTTTTTTTTTTTTGCACTTTCGATTGTACCCTTTATTCTACTGCTTGAAACCATTCTAGTACTCACTTTAAAATTTTAATAATCATCATAAATATAATTTAAAATTTAAACCTACCTCCTACCGCTATCCTTTAATTTTTAATATAATCTATTTACACTGCTTTAAATATAATCACTAAGTAAAATTTTAATTTGTGTTTGCACAGGCATAAACAAGAACCTAAGCAGCAGCCATAAACCCAGAGCAAGTCCAATTTAAACTCGGCATCAATATTCGACCAAGCCCACTTCGGCTTTGATCAAACATTAGTCTTGGGCGGCCTTTTAGCAGCCAAGAGGGCTCCCTCGGTGTTCATCTCCGTCCTATATGAGGCCCATGGACTAGACTCCATTACATTTACTAATTTGGTGTCTTCAATTTTTTTTTTTTGAAAAACGCAAACAAATTTTTTTAAAAAAAATTAAAAAAGAAAAACAAATTTAATAAAAAGGCTATCTCAACCGAGCCTAAGCAAGGCCACTCTAGAAAAGGCTATGCACGAATTTGAGGTGCAACAAACAACATTTCCTTCCCAAAGATGCTGAGTTCGGTTTTCGGCACATGTGTCTTGGTTTTCTAGAGAAACCTAAAAACCGACAAAGCGAAATTACCCAATAAAACGATGAAGCCTTTTGGCTTGCATAGTGCGCTTAAATAACATTCCTACCACGCTTATAGCATATGCTTCTGGGATGACACCAGATACTACCAAGTCAGATGACATTTTGATATGTGTTGAGTTTTTCTTTAATCTTGGACAGTGACTCTCAGCCTTAGGTTCTAGTACTAAGTTACACATCTTTATCTGCTCTATTCTCCAATCTCAATGGAAGAAGCTAATGCGATGCGTGACAATGTGCAGCGGTAGCAGGAGGGGAAGTGGAGGTGCAATTCCAGCCTTGAAGCCGTAAAGCACGGTACACGAGAGCGCCTGAAACAGCCCCGATGGTGGGCGCCGTAAGATATATCCATACGTCCTGGAACTTCCAGGAAACTATTGCCGGTCCCAGTGACCTTGCTGGATTCATTGATCCTCCTGAAACAGGCCTGCATGAAAACCACCAGTAACAGGATTAACATGCGATTATCTGGCATGAACTAGCGCTTGTATTAACCTTTTAGCGATGCGAACACTCTGAACAATGTTAAAAGCGGATATGCATGTGAACATTTTGGACGTGTACCCAGTGATCAGCACCCCGAGTCCAATGGCTACTCCGACCATAAATCCAGATAACTTCCCTACCTGCAGCAGAAGGGAAAAAGAGAAGCTTAGTAGCTGCTAAAGTAAGCTGGGCATGCCTCATGGAAGAAGTCGATGAAGGATCAGTTTGGAGCTGGAAAAGAATGCTTCAATAGATCCTCCAGCACTAGCCTAAGTACATGCATTTTACATAAATATACTCATTTGCTCTCCTTAGAAGAGACATGCTGGAACAATTAACAAATTTTACACAAACACAAAGCCATCCTAGCTACAACAGAAGTTCAACGATCGGTCAAGGGCACATATGAGACATAATTTGATTTTATAGCTTCCCTCTGGAAAGAGATGAGGTTTCCTCAAATTGGGATGACACGGAGTAACTTCTTTCTAGGAAGTAAACAAAGCACAATTCATCGAGTGTGTGCGTTGAAACGCATCATTTGAGTTTTATTTTGAGTTGTTAGGCCTGTCTGAAAGAATGCCAGAAAAGTGAAAAAGTGTAATGCAAATACTTGTGATAGCACCAAAGCATGGCAGTACTTGTCATACTATTTGAGTTTCATCTGACAATGATGCAGCTAGGAGGAGAAGGATGAATGTTGCAATGAGCTCCACCCAGAAGGCTGCTGTGCTTCCCTGGAGCGGTCTGGTGATCATTAGCTCCGACTCCACCCCATATATTAGCTTTCCCGCGTATGTTGCCAGCATAGATCCCCCTAATTGCGCCAAAATATAAAGCGGTACCTTGAAAAACATTAGCAGGCCTTTCAACTTTTGTAGTTCAAAAAACTCTGAATGCTAAACCTGAAAGGATCTTTAAGTACCTTGGACCATGGAAATGGGCCAACAGTTGCAAAAGCAATTGTGACAGCAGGGTTAACATGGGCACCAGAGATACCCCCTATAGAGAAAACCACAACAATTACTGTTAAAGCTGCTGCGATCGCGTATTCCAGGAGACCTACTTGGCCTCCTGTTAGATGCATACTTGCTACAATCCCACATATACAGAACACCAAAATAAAAGTCCCCAATGCCTCTGCAATAACCTGCATATTTTAGAACCGTATTAGAGGAAGATGTTGAAATCATTAGCAATATGCCTTGAAGGGACACCTCATGAAAAAGTAGCAGGACCATTCCTGTTTTCATTGTTTCTTTGCTACTATTATATTCATCTGACCTTCTTCCAAAATGTTAGAGTCAGCACTAGAATGATTTGAATGAAACTGGCAGAAGGTACAGTTTGAATGAAGATGTGAAATGTGGTTGAAAACGAAAAATACAAACCAAAATGAAAGGAATACAAAAAGGCCCCTCTTGAAGATATACTTACCCTTCGAGCACAAGTTAGATCCATTGGAAGTCGAAAGCTGCAATCCTTCGTCAAACTATCTTTGTTTCCTGACGTTGGATTAGAGCCAATTTCTTGATTATAGTAAGATTGGTCGCTCTTTGATGCATTATGTGATACGTCTGGAGATTGTTGATCATTGAACCATTGTTTCATGATCAAACGTATCTCTTACTGAGTTCCACAGCTCAGAGTAGTCGCATCTTTATATTTTCCGAACGAGCCAAACAGATGTAGATATGATATGTCCAGCTAGAAACAGCTTGTGGCTTTTGTTTCATGGAAATCTTCATATATAGATATCTAGATGTGTTTCCTGTAAAGGGAGGTTGCAGTGTTGGAGATCTGTTTGTTGTTCACACAGTTTAGGTTCTCTGAAAGAAGGATTGAAGGTGGGGCGCCGTTGCTTCAACACGTTTCTTGTGAGGTTCCAAAAGGAGGGAAGTATAAGTCATGCTTCTTCAGTGTTCCATTTGAACGAAAAGAGGTTGACCTTACACCTAAAATATCCCTCGCACGACTGATCATCAGATTATTGTCGTACTGTTTGTGTGTCGACACGTACTAGCGTGGAATTTTTCACTAGTAGTTGGAAACCTGTCTTTCCCGTTTATATCAATTGTTGAGCAATGGAGATCCTGAGGCTGCAGTCATCAATTGATTCTTGTGCATCATTACAACGCGACCAGTTCAAATGTTACTTTTGATCGATTGTCATCACGACATGCAGGGTATGCTCGCTATGAAAAACAGCAAAACTTGTGCTCCTGAGTCCGGCAGTTGGTATATTAGAGGTAGACATGCTGCCTGCAGTGACACTTGACGGTCGTTTAGGACTGCCTGAATACCTTGAAGTGCTCGGTCAAAATGTAACACCGTATATAGATATGCTTCATTTGTTTTTGAATCAGTGCTTCCGAGGATTCCAATCTCATTAACTACAGAAGGCAAAGACATTGTGCCTTAGTCTTTGGTTTCAGGCATACTGGATGTGTAAACTTATGATTTCTAGTTTATTTAAGCAAAATGGGCGGTAGCCCCAAACAGAACAGATAAGAATTTGGAAACTACTCGGGCAAGATCTCTTCACAAGCCATGACATTTGGCAACCCTTCAACGTACATAGAAGCCATTTTCAACATCCTAGAAGATCAGAATCTGAACATGTCATGCGGGAGAGCTCCACAGCATGACAATAATCAAAGGCTGTGATCCAAAGTAGTATGCCACGACTTGACATAGCTTGAATAAAAATGCTAGTTGTTTCCAAATTTATTTTCCAAAAGCTGGGATTTCAGACACAATGACCCCTAAATTCCCGAATTACTAGCTTGACTCGCAAGCAATTAATAGTCACTTCACTTACAATTCGAGTTCTTCGGATCAGAATTGGGCATAGAATAGGACTACTGATCACCATTTGACAAGATAACAAAAGGTTCCCGGATCACTCTCTAAGTACCCATATATTGCTGCCACCAAGAAGTACAAAAAAGCAAACCCTTATCTGCTAATTATGCACCAAGTTTTTCTGTATCCAGTTAATCTGTATTTAGTTTCAAAACGTAAAGACTGGACTCTAGAATTGACACATCCTCTCATGTATCTACACACAACACCACACGCAACGTTATATGTGCATCTTCTTCAGCTATTCCTCCTTTTGCTAGACTTCATATCCTATGAAGTCTCAGCTCAACCGCCTTATCACACCCTAGTTGCACCCCTAATCAAAGGCTCCAAAATTTTCACTTTGTAGCATCCACGAAACTTCCATATACATTATGTCATAGTCCTGGATGCTTCTTTCCTATGGCATCCCTGCGTTATTCGCCACCCCCCGGACATCTCTTGTACATCCCCCAAATTGATGCATCCAAGCCCGGTCTTTACCTCCCTCCCTAATGTCCTCCATCCAACAACACATCCAAAAACCAGTGCAATACTTGCACTGTCATCCCTGTGATTTAAGTCACTAAACCGTGTGCCAATTAGATCAATTGAACCATAACGAACTCATCATCATATATTGGACAGTTGTAGCAAGCATTCTCTCATACACTCCACTGCTAAAGAGTCCCGTAACACCGTGTTGTTATATTGGCATCAAGAACACTCCATTGTAAAAGGCTATTCCTATTCTGGCAGGCTCACTTGCACTTAATTCATCAGGCGTTGGAGTGAAACTTAGAAAAGTTGTCCCCTACACTACGCTAAGGAGTGATATTTACAGGTCCTTTATCAAGCGCTTCTTGAAGGCAACTAAGGAATCCACGGGCCGAGATGGTGAAGCCATTCGGACTATGTCTCAATACTAATGCTATCGGGTTTAATCTCGTTGGCTTAAGGGTTCCCCCCGTTATCTGGACCTGGCCAATGGCAAGAACTAGACTATGAAAGGAGCTAACTCGATCCATGAAGCAAGTTCGCAGCAATGTGGCGTGTCTTGCTTTAGTAGACGGTGGAAATACGGCTGAACAAGCGCTTGTGATTGGTCCTTTTAGATCAAACCGAACCAATCCAATGTTCAAAGATCTTAACGGTTTGGATATTTTCCAAACCGACTTGGTTCTTGGTTGTTCACATTTGTGAAACCGATTCCAAACCGAACCGAACCGACCTATGATATGTTAATGTATTTTTAGTAACATTCTATTGATAATTACACATATAAGGTACTAAGCAACTCCAAAATAAACAAATCTTGAAAGTTAAAAGAAACAAAATATTAACAACACTTAGAACACAAAAAATTTGCGACCAATATCTAGTTTATATTTGCTCATTCTTTCTTATTCATAAACGAGAACTTATATATCGAATGAAATAAGATTATATGCAATTTAGAAAAAATATAACTTCAATTAGTAGTGTGCAAAGTAACGACCACTTTAAGTAACCGATCCAAACCGACTAAACCGAACCGTTTAAACCGACCAAACCGAACGTCCAAACCGATGATGTTTGGTTTGGTTCGGTTAAATTTTCAAACCGAGGGGTAAAACCAAACCGAACCAAACCGAACCGTGCTCACCCCACTTGTGATTGGTCCTTTTAGGTGGAGAACAACTTCTTGTTGTTTGATCTTGGCTAGTCGAGGTTGGGGTTCAATCCTTCCTTGTTATTGATGAGAACTATATGTAACGCCCCGAACCTGAAAGTCCGAACACGTCCTTAAACCAAACACAATCATGACCAAAACATAACAATCGTAATGGTAGAGCAGAGCATCTAAAGCACCATAACACAATTATCTGAATCTCAAATACTTAACTCCAAAAGAGTTTAAAACTTATTACAATCTATATGTCTAATCCGAATAATACAATAAAAAGAACGAACTAAACTAAGAGTTTATCTAAATAAAATCAATAGTGTCTAACGCTCCCAATTGCGAACACCAAGTTCCGCTGCAGTACTAATATCTCACCCTCCGTGCTACTCTTGGCCTGGAAGGGGAAGGAAACAAAACAAAAGGGGTGAGCATGAATTGCCCAGTAAAAGATTTTACACCCGGAGGGCCAAAAAGACGAATACCAAATTTGAGTTATCGAGTAGAACCAACAAATAAAAATTTAGATAACTCAATCGAATTTCACAAACGAATATCTAACGTTATCAAAAGATGGTAAATAATCAATAAGCCGAATTTCAAACACAATTAATCAAAACTTGTGGGTGTCACATACACAATTGCTTATTATTAAGCATCACAAATCATGGTTAGACCATGTCGAATATCGCAAACAAAAATATCACACACAAAGTAATTTGATACATATAGTGAATATTCATTCGAAGTCCAAAAATTGTCATTGTAGACTCAAATCGAAGAGAACGAAAATACGAATCTAACGAAATAAAAATCAGATCAATCAGAGATCGGATGAGTGAGATATCGGCAAAAGAAATTTTCGGATAAAAGTTTAGTGGCACAAAGATCAATAAAACTTTTAAAAAGAAAAAGCCACCCAGAATGTGACACGTGGCATGTCCTTTGTTTGTAACTTGGAATCTGAATGGTGAAGCACGACTTCTCCGGAGAAAACAAAGAAAAAGGACGGTCGACTCTGATTTAAAAGGACGACCATGTTACTCTGATTTAGGTAAAGTAAAACTGTTCAAAATATTTTAAACAATTTAAATACAGAAATCTAACAATGGCCTGAGGAAAGAAATAGCACAAAGAAATCGTAATTAGACACCAATGACAGATTTACAATAAAACGTTAAGATACAAAAAATCACGTTAACAGATGGGCAGTAGAATATCGGGATTGCGAATCAAAATACGCACAAAAGGATGTGCGTATTTCTTGAATATCTAGATCAACCACAACCCTTTTTCTTGAATACCTCAAAAAGATGCACCAGCTCTTTTCTCTCTTTTGTCTCAAAATTATGAAAACTCTTACGTCTTCTTCCTCCTTATATAGCTCACCGATCAAATTTCTAATACGACTTGAAGTCTTAAATCCTTATTGAAATTTTAACACAATTAAAAGTCCTTTTTACTAGTATAATCATAATACAAATAAAACTCCTTATCACTAATGTAATCACAATATAACTTCAAATTTTCTTTTTCTTAATATCTAATCTAATTACATTTGCCACTAAATATTTCTAAAGACTAATTTCGTCACTAAAAGAGTTCCCAACCAAATTTTCTAAAGTCCATTAATTAACTCTAGATCAACACATATTATTATCATTAAATTTTTTTTTATCATTACTCACATAACTAACTAAAATTCGGGTATTACACTATATGCGGTAACTTCAACTTCGCGACTAAGCCTTGGCGCATTAAACTGAGTTGTGATATTTCTTCTTGTTTGCCAGAAATGACATATAATGTGCTCCACAGTCCAACTTGCAACTAATAAAAGTGGACAAGTAGACTTTAACGTGACACTGCAATATGCCTTTAAATGTCATTGAATACAGATGACCTGGATGCCTTCAAAGTAACTCTTACTGTCTGTTTCTTCACTGATATTTTCTCACACCTAGTTGATGGTAGTGACGGTCCTAGCAACCAAGGTCGCCAATTTGTAATGCTGCATGTGTACTTGATGTGTCGGCATTATAGCAATTGATGGTTCCCTGCCATTGGTAGTTGATATTCAGTAACTCGCGTAAAGAATGCAGAACTGTTATGAGAAACAGTTTGACTTAAATTAGTGTTATATGACGTCCACCAGTAACTTACAACCGAAAGAAGCATGCCTGCTGTGGCAATTGATCGAACCTTAAGTTGCAGCCACCATTGTTGGTAATTGGTTGAATCAAAAGAGGCCTGAGTGCGGCTAACCTCAAATGTAACTTGCAGCTTGTGGCTGAATACAATAGGCAACATTCAATGATCTCCAAATTATAACAAACATTTTGCTGGAAAATGTTGATATGTAATGTGCTGTCCTAACTTGTTAGTGTTACCTATTTTGCTTTTGTTAACCTTGGTTATGTCTTGTGTGAGGTTATTGAGATGAGTTAACTTGGGTATTGCATGTAGGCCACTTGTTAGCTTGTTATTAGTGCAAAATGGAGGTTCTAGCATGTGTGTTGTGCTGAAATTAGAGTGTAAGAACCGAAGAATGACTTTGAGTGAAAAATCAGTCCATTTTCTCCTGTTTTTTGCTCTGTTTACTCAGCTGTGTTCTCCTCTTGTTAGCTGCTGAAATGCAGACCTATTTAGCATCCTTAAAACTACCTCTTTGAGTGTTATCTAACCTATTTCAGCTCTAAAACCAGCCAACAGAAAATCAATGCTTTAATTTGCTACTTATAGACCAAAATGTTCATCAAAATATGACATTTGTCAGACTGATTTGCGGACAACCAATGGCATACATACTAAGTAGAAAAGATAAAAACATGCCCAATGGGGAAAACTAAATAAGCAATAACCACGAAAATACAATGATGTCTATCAGACCCAAGATTTGGAGCAACTTCATGCCTCTCAGAACCTGAAACCATCACACCCAGCATGCGCGTTAAGAAGGTCGCGACTAAACCCTACCCTTGAAGCAGCCAGATCAAACTCAACAACATTGTCTTGTAACTGATGCGACCCTATCACAATTGATGTTCTAGGACCTGCACCTCCATCAACAAAAGCTAAGCACACCACTTTACGGCTTATTTCCACCATTGAATTAACCCCATAGAGCTCCCAGTACATTTCCTTGTTCTCAAACACAAACCCTATCTCCGGAACAAATGGCCCTGTCGGAGTATAACCCAAGAATTCTGTGCTAAAGCATTCCGTAAAAGGTGCCACAGGTGCCACTTTAGACACATTCATTGCTTGAACCCCCTTCGAGAATGCTTGCTTAAGACCATTGTAGATCGAACTCTCGAGGACGGTATATGGGACTATGGTACTGATTTTGGTTCCACCATCACCTTTGTTGTTGATAGACAACAGGGCGGGGCTTATAGGAATGTGTTTTTTGTCGATCGTTATACCCGTAACACCAATCAAGTACTCGGCCGAAGGGTGAACAGGATTATTGTAGAGCTTAGTGTAGGAAAATTGTAAGTCAATGGACTTCTTTTTGTTGTATGGAGGATAGAACGCATATGGGGGATTACCAAAAATGACGACGCCTTTTGATTTTATCTTAGGCGGCAAACACAAAGCGAATTTGGGGGTCGAAAGTTGAGATGGCAACGAAATAGTAGTCCTTCCGAGGCCTACCATGCCGCTAGCACCTCGAGGAAGGCCTTCTAGGAGCCCAACTCGGGAGCAAGAGAAGATAAATCTTGGTACATTTGTTTTGGTGTGAGCAGTAGATTTAAAGGAGACTACATCTGTGGATAACTCTTCGGACGCCGCTACTCCGGTTATGGTGTTCTTGGGGTTGAGAATGCAGGTGTTAGTGCTGCAGCCTGGCTTTGGAGGTGTGGAGTAGCAATAGGCACAGTCACTCACCTTGGCAGCCAAACATGGGGGCGAGCCGCACCGGCCGGGTTTATAAGTAGAGGAGTTGTACCTGTTCATAGCAGCCGATTCATATCTTAAAAGCCAAGTATAAGAGCATGGTCTAGTTTATACATAGTTTAATGTCAAAGCACTTAGAGCAAGGCAAAGTTACTACGTTACAGTTTGCTCTGGCATTACATGAAAAACTCTTACGTATTTGGCCTTAACATTCCAACATCAAGGTTCATTAAATTCTTTAAGAAGGATGGTTTGTATTTAGGGGAGAAATAGTTGTACCTGCTTTCGCAGTTCATCCATAGGTATCTGCCTCCAACGTCGAGGACAAAGTTTCTTGACTTGAGAGGGGTTCCTAGATGCAAGTGGGCTATGTACTGGAGGCTTGAGGGGTCCTTGGAGATCGGAAGGAAGAGTGATTTGGGTTGCTGTAAGGCTGCTTTGGAGAGGGAGATGAACAGGAGCAGAGAGAATGCAAATAATTGAGGAGAAGAGGCCATTGAAAAGGTTGAGGGAGAATGTGGGGAGAAGGATTGGCTCGTATATAAAAGAGTTTGCTTTGTGCTTTCGCCGCTTCACGCACCAATTAGTGCACTTGATAAATATGCATAATAGGAAGGCGGCGTTTATTTTCACGTGTTATATATGCTTGTTTACTTATTCATTTGTTACTAAAAATTTATTTAAAATGATTTGTTACACTTTTTAGTGATAAATAACGTGCGAACAACTATACAAGAATATGAAAGTAGACGTTGTCAGTTGCTTTTGGTAATTAAGCTTTACTCGATCTTTACCACTTGAACTTGTTAACGAAGAAAAAAGAAATTCGTATATGGAAAAGCTACCACAATTGTAGCAATTATGAATTTTTAACTCCATTTATGCTATTGAGAATCTGCAGTTCCTAGCAAAAAAATTAAACCAACGAATAAAAACAATTATTTGGTTGTTAAAAATGGCAAACTTGTCCCATAACCGACCTTTTAGCATCATTTTTCAAAATTACTTACTGTTGGTCAAAGAACATATGCATTATCCTCTCTTTCACATATACTATTGCAAACGAAATAATCTCTATTTATACTATATAGAAAAGCACGGATGATGTTAAATAACAAAAAAAATATTTTTCTTAAAATATCCTTAAGTTAGGGTTGGTTTTATACTAAAGGTGTTTTTGACGGCGAGTATCGTATTAAGTATTTTTTCCTAAAATACCCTTTTTAAGTTTTGTAAAAGTGATGGTGTTCTTTTTGACTTTAATACGGTATTAAACTCTTTCCTTAAAACACCTTTTTAAAATTATAATAATCTCTTTAGATGAAAGAACAGTAGATTAGAACTTTTGTGAGGAGACTTGTACTCCTCATACGCGACAAAATACTGGAAAAAAGCCAGGAGATTAATTAATATCCACACATCAATGAGATGAGGTATTGGGGACACTTTTTAGCGACCAATACTTTGAAGGCAATAATTCATCCATGCTACTTTTGTCGGCCAAAGACATTGGAAGTCAGACTCTTCACGAGCGAATAAGATGTCTGAGTCATTGTGAGACCCACCAGATTGTGCCTACATTGGGCTAGCTTTCAGATTCAAATGCATACCGGCCATAAATGGTAGGCTCAGTGTAGCTACATTTTTTAGTCAAATCCCGCAAATTGTAAAATTAAGAAACTAGAAAATTACGGAAAAAAACATTTAGCCACGACGATCAGATGGTAGCAGAGGTTACAACCCGAGTATAACAACAATTCATAATGGTAAATTATCGCAATTGTTAAGGTACAAATGTCACATCAACCGGCTTTTGTCCTTAAATGAGATGTTTGTAACCTATGTTACAACTATATATAGAAAAAAATTATACAAACATTATAGCATGTCGAATCTAAGAATATCCCAAAGAAGATGCTATCACGTGGGATGAAAAATGTAGCATTATTTACTACGTAGTTGTGAGTGTATATCGAGGTCTAAGAACCTTAAAAAGACTGGCTGGATTATATCTTAAGTCTATCTTCAAATGTCTGTCTCATGATGAAGTGCCAGTTTTTAGAAATCAACCCAAGTGTCTATGGGCCAATTTATACCTTATAGGTGTACATTAATAAGAGAAGTCTTACATTTGACGCAACAAGTGTAAAAATCTTTGTCACTACAAAGCTCTTTAGAGGCAATTTCTGAAGCATTCGTGCCGGAGTGCATTTGGATGTGTCAGCCTCGGTGTTGGCCTCATTGCACATATTTCTAACATGTTTTTCATTTGGGAACTACTCTAATTTTTTTTTTTTTGCTGTTATACGAGTTGTAAGAAGATATTTACAATCTTTCGTATAGTGACAATTAATGATCGTCAAATGTCTTTGTTGACTTTTATTTAGTGACGTTAAAAAAGTACCGTTAAAATTGTCGCTCAAGTGTTAGCCAAAAAAAATTATTCCAGGTACTAGGGTGGGGGCCAATACCGATGGAGCCCTACCCTGAGGTGCTTTTTAGTCAATATCGGAGAATTGTAACTACCTTCTTACAAGGAGGTAAGTAACACAAAGAAACTTTCCCTCAAAAATCTTAGAAGTGTACAAAAAGTAAAAGTTGCCACATTTTTATTTCAGTTTGTGATATCTGTAGCAGTGTCAGCCACCCACCTAGCAAAAACAAAGAACAAAGGAGTTCGGTCGAAGAAAGCACACAATTGAACATGTTACTACTTGGGCGTGAAATTGAAGTCAGCACAGGATGTATCTCTAGATGTTAGCAGAGAACTAAACCCTAGCCTTGATTTCTCCAAATCAAACTGCAGAAGGTTGTCCTCAATTTGGTGCGCTCCGATCACGATTGAAGTCCTAGCATTCCCTCCATCCACAAAGCCTAGACAGACAATATTACTGCTCACGTACACCATCGAGTTTACGCCAAAGATCCCCCAGTACACACTCTTGCTTTGCAACCCTAACGCTATAATAGGCACGCCGAGCCCAACATGAACGCTTCGTTCATCCCTCTTAGAACGGAAACATGCCTCGAAAGGAGCCACGGATGCCACTCTAGGGAGGTAGTTTGTAGTCTCTTTGATGAAGGCGGCGGTGAAGGCCTTAAAGATTGATGTCTCCATGATTGTGTACGAGTTGGTTGTACTAATCTTCGTTCCGCCAGTGCCATCCTTGTTTATCGACAGCAACGAGGCATTGATTGGCACAATCTTGTTATTGACCTTGATGGATTTCACCCCAATGAAGTACTCGGCAGAAGGTTCGCCCGTGTAGTGAGACCCCGCGGTGCTAACCGGATTATTGATAAGTGGGGTGTATGTAAGGAACTTGGTGACATCAATTTTAGGCCGTAGAACATAAGGACCATTGCCAAAAAATATGACACCACTGGATACTGTTGAAGAACTCAAGCAAACTGCAAACTTTCTGGGGAAGTTAAATGCGTACGCGAATTGGGAAGGAAGCGCGATGCGCGTCCTTCCCAACCCGGCCATTCCCTTAGCTCCACCAGCAAGGCCTTTTAACAGAACTGTGGGAGCACAAGCGAAGAGGAATGGTAACGAAACGGCCCGGCTAGGTTTGGATCCGTCGGTGGACTGGATGGAGACAACATCTTGGGCTAGCTCACCTTTTGCATTTGTAACGTGGGTTATGGGGTTGTAAGGATGGAGTGCACATGTGTTGTTGTTGCACCCGGGCTTGCGGCCTGCGAAGCAGTTTCCGCATGCGCGTGACCTAGCAAATGAGCACTGGGCGGAGTGGCAGCGGACCGGCCTATAAGAGGAGCTCAAATAACCCTGCTCACAGTCTTCCCATAAGAACTCGCCGCCAAGGTCGACGGTTAGCTTGACGGGAACGAGAGGCGTTCTTCTGTTTAGTACCGTAAGGTACTGGAGAGATGAGGAGTCTTTGGTGACCGGAAGGACCAGAGCTCGGGGCTGGAATGATGGTTTGGCTCTGGAGGGTGATATGAAGAACAAAAGAGAGAGGAAACAAATGAATCGAACGGTGGAATCCATGAAAGGCCGGGTTGTTGAAACAGTAGTTTACAATAGAGTGCAGATTATGCGTTGTACTCTTTATATAGAACTAATGCGTGTGGGCTAACTTTGTGTCTATCTTATGTTAGATGGTTTGGCCACACGTACAGGTTATGATTATGTAGGATACTGGTAGGAATTAGGGAACTTGCTGATCTGAAATGAATGCTGTGGAGGCTATATCACTACAAGTACACTTCAATGCATTATCCTATATGCATGATCTAATCAATTTTGTTTCAATTTGTGCTAGAGAGGTGAAGGATAACGTGGCTAGAAAAATGTAGAACGTTTAGGTGAATATGCACAGGCTTCTTAGTGATATATTTCACCTTTATAATTGATTTTCTCATTGAAAAGTTTCGTTCAATGATGAACAAAGGCAAATCATCAAATTGCATGTTGCAGGCGATATAGTTTGTTCGCATGCATAAGAAGCATACCACTGTTGTTGCATCAGAAACATTTCTAGAAAATGTTGTCGACTTTTCGTTAGTAATTTTGTGTTCCAGAACCATCTGCAACAAGAAATTTTCTCATGTCACTTATCGTTGTCCTTCATCAAGCGCAAAAAACAGTGTTTGGTACGAAAAAATTCTGAAGCTCTTTTATGTATAAGGGCCGGAGTTGTGCATATATACGTGCAGGTTGAGGTGATTGTGTGGTCAAAAATATTTTGCAGTTTGATTAGATGGATGGCATGGTGATCAGCAAGTATGTACGTGTTAATGCACGGGCGTTTGCATGTTGGAAAGATAATTGATTTTAGTGAAGAAGTGCAGAGGAAAGCCTTGTCTCTCTCTTCACCTAGCATTGTCTTATTGCAATTTCAGCAATTTTGTTTTATGAGGCTGCAGATAAGATATATTGTCATGACTAGTATGGTGACAAGAAAACACAAGCAGCAAAGCATTAAGACATTATGGACCATATTTTATTGCAACATGTTTAATTCAAGGAACATGGCAGACTGAAAATACAAAATTTTGAGGCCAACAATAGCGATCTTGTGCCAGACTTCCAAAGATGTAGCTAAAGGCACTAAAAACCATCTAAGCATTTGGCTTGAAATTGAAGTTGCCACAATTTGTTTGCTTGAAGAGGAGTGAAGAGCTAAATCCTAGCCTTGAGGCCGCAAGGTCGAACTGCAGCAGGTTGTCCTCAATTTGGTGCCCACCGATCACGATCGAAGTCCTAGGGTTCAACCCTCCATCCACAAATCCTAGACACAAAACGTCATTTCCCGCGTTCACCATCGAGTTCACACCAAAAATTCTCCAGTACTCGCTCTCGCTTTGCAAAACAAGATCGATTTGAGGCACCGCAGGTCCGACTCGCGTGCTACCGATATTCTTTGCGTTAAAGCATGTCCCGAATGGTGCCACAGGCGCCACCCTAGGGATATCCTTCACATGTTTAACAAAAGCATTTGTCACGGCTTTGTAAATCGACGTCTCCAACACCGTGTAAGGATTAACCGTACTGATTTTCGTACCACCATTGCCCTTAAAGATGGATAACAGTGATGCATTAAGCGCCACAGGTTCGTTGTTGATCTTAATAGATTTTACGCCTATGAAGTATTCAACCGAGGGATCACCTTTAAAATAAGCCCCCGCGGTACTAACGCGGTTTTTGATGAGTGGAGTGTAGGTAAGAAACTTCGCGGCATCAATCCCAGGTTGCATTACATAAGGTCCATCACCAAAAAATACAGCACCAGTTGTGGAACTCAAGCAAACTGCGAATTTAGCAGCGAACCCAAAGGCCCTGGTGAATTGTAAAGGAAGCGCGATGGGAACCCTTCCCAGCCCCGCCATTCCTCTGACTCCGCGAGCAAGGCCTTGTAACAGAGATGTAGGGGCGCAACTGAAGAGTAGGTCCGGCACGGAAATGGAAGGGCCGGGCCTCGAGCCATCGGTGGATTGGACCGAGACGACATCTTGGCCTAGGTCACCGCTCGTGCTGGTGCTGATAATAGGGTTGTCAGGCATGAGTGAACATGTGTTGTTGTTGCACCCGGGCCTAGGACCACTTCGGAAGCAGGTCACAGTACAGGCTTGAGACCTAGAAAGTTTGCACTCGGAAGTGTCGCAGTGGACAGGCTTATAAGATGAACTGACGTAGCTTTTGTCACAATCTACCCATAAGAACTGGCCGCCGAGGTCTACGGTTAGTTTTACCGGCACGAAAGGAGTTCTTTTGTTGATGTGGGTAGTATACTGCTGGGTTAATGGATCTTTGGTGACCGGAAGGACGAGTGCACGGGGCCGGAAAGATGTGTTTGCTTTGGAGTGAGAAATGTAGGAGAAGAGGGAGAAGAAAATCAAAAGATGAAACCTTGAAGCCATTGAACCTTGAATTGGTGATACCATGCTTAGATGCCTTTGTCTCTATATATAGAGCAATCTCCTTTTGCTACTGTAAGATAAGATGGATGGCTAAGTGCAAGTGGGCGTATGGATATGGAGGTTACAGAGCCAAATTTCGAGACATGCATTGGAAATCGTTATTTTCGGGTTGTTTTTTTGTTGGGAGTGTCTCAATTTTGTTTTCATGTTATGTTGCATGTGCTGAAGGAAGCTAGTGGGCATGGCGGTCTGGGTGTGGGCATGGAAGCTGCAGACTGCAGAGAGGTTTCTACATGATGATAAAATCCAGCTTCAGAGGTGTACATGTATATATATGCAATTTTGAAAACTCGTACTTGTGAATTGCTTAGGGCTATGATTTGGTTGCTGGATAATGGCATACCTAGGATTGCAACCTCTGAAGTAGCACCATGAAAGGGTAGATCCGTCACCAGTGTTCGCTATGGCGTTGTCCATGTTAAAAGGCAATAGCGCGATTGAGGGTGTGAATTGTTGCCTAAAATCACCTACAGTGCGTAAAAAGTTGGCAATGGGTGGAGCGAGGAAACGTTAGAAGCTCCGCGAGTGATATAATCTTCTTGGGACGCCCTTTGCGTGTGACCAACCTCTCTTATCAAGTGGACAAAACATATAAGCTGAATCCACCGGGACTAAATCCTATGTTGAAGTCCAAACCACATATGCCCCATGTGAAATTTATAATTCCAGTACTGGCACATTAACCTTTTTGATCTTGATTTGGTAAAAAACTGTAATTAAGCTGGAGTATACGGGTGTGATGGGGTAGAACTTGTCAAATGCGCGCAGTTAGCAAATTCAACCTTATTATTGGTTGGGATATGGTTACCAGGGGTGGCCCTCTGGACAGCAATCATCAGAAAATTTTACTTGAGATCGACGATATGAGTGTGGTCCATTATCTATTACATGGCGTTTCCCCCGCCCCGTTATTTGACATCTTAATTCTTGGTTGCAGGGCTCTACTTAGAAGTCCTTGGCATATACACTTTTCCCACGCTTACAGGGAAACAAACTTTTGCACGAACTAAATGACAAAGCAGACAGGTGATCACTGACGTGCATTCCATCAGTGGAACCATGCGCTGATCTTTTTGTCAAACCTACTGCAACATGATGCTAGTGGGAGAGTCACCCCACGATGTGTGACTCAAACTGTTTGTTAAATAAATAAAATATCTCCTGATTTTACCAAAAAAAAGAAAAAAACGAAGGCTGGCTGGGGACAGAGGTTTTTGTTTTTAACTTTCCCAAGGGGATACTGCTACTGCAGAGGAAGCCAAAAAGGGAACAATCTAAAAGCACCCTTGATAAAGTATTGCCACTCGCTGAGGAGGATAGTTGGAGGAAATTGACTGACATAACAAGGTCCAAGTATGAACGTCGATACAAGTGTGATAATGTAGATTAGAAGAGTGCGGATGACATTTAACTGTACACAAGGAAAGAGTATAAAGAAAAAAGATACCCCAAATTTCATGTCTTTTCGTAACCAGTGGCTCCCTCACTTAAGCACTGAAAAATAATTAGGACATTTCTGGGTGGCTCTGATTAGACCTTTGAATGCTTAGCTGAAGGGGCATCACATGTTAAAACAAGATGAAAAACTGATAGTTTTACTTTGTTCATTATCTTTCTGTTGGAACGATGAGAGTTATTTCAATCGTATCTGCAAGAATGAACTAACTACATATGGAGTCACTTTGATAAGGGACCCAAATCTAAACGCAATGAGAAAAGAAACTTCTCCTACGCTTGTTAGAGAGCGATAAGTAGGGTTTCTAGTTTTTTATGTGGTGTAGTTTCTAATGAGTGAGTGTTGAAGTTGTTAGCTTAGCACATGGTAAGGCAAGAATCTTATTTGTACCCATGTCTTGTCAAACACGAAGCGTCGGAACTTATAATTAGAAATATAAAGAAGGCCAAATTACCCAAGAAAGCAAGTCTAGCACATTGTCTTTAGGGGTGAGCACGGTTCGGTTTGAGGGTCAAACCGCAAACCAAACCGTTACCCATCGGTTTGAAAAATTGTGAACCGAACCAAACAAAATATCATTGGTTTGGACGGTTCGGTTTGATCGGTTTAAACGGTTCAATTTAGTCAGTTTGGATCGGTTTGCGCCTACTTTAAAACGACGTTCATTTGCAAACTACTATTGGATCTAATAGTGATTAAAAATTAAAGTTATATGTTTTCTAAATTACATATAATCTTATTACATTCGATATATAAATGCTCCTTGATATATAAGAAATAATAAGTAAATATAGAACATTTATTGGTCACGAAAATTTTGTGTTATAAGTGTTCTCATTATTTTCTTTTCTTATAACTTTTAAGATTTGTATATATGGATTTGCTTATTATTGTATATGTGAAATTGTCAATGAATGTTACTAAAAGTAGAGTAACATATCATAGGCCGGTTCGGTTCTGTTCGGTTTGGAATTGGTTTAAAATATGTGAACAGTGAACCAAACTGAACCAAGGTCGGTTTGAGAAATGTGAAACCAAACCATTAAGATCTTTGTACGGTTCGGATCGGATTGGTTCGGTTTGATCGGATCGATTTGAGCGGTTTAGATCGGTTTGAACGGTTTGATACTCACCCCTAATTGTCTTTATAGAAGATGTTAGTATGCCTAAGCAGATGCCGGAACATTGTATGTAATGAAAAAACATAAAAACGAGAAATGTAAACAAAAATTAGGTGAACAAATATCTGGACATATGATTTAACGTGGTTCCACTATAATGTGCCTACCTTTACAGGGGTGTACCTATTTCTTCGTACTATGCGAATATCGAGACAAGTACTGAAGAAGACTCAAGAGTTTATCCCCAAAACTTCGAGACCCTTATCCAACTGAATACTCTTTGTATACCTTACTCAATATTATTTCTCAAAGAAAAAGGATTACTAACTCTATCTCCCAACAAAAAAGTTGAATTAATTGGGCTGGATTGATCGAGTGGGTATATTTGCGTTAATAAAAACAAAGTAAGAATTGTTTTTATCTAAACCAAAAATAGAGTAGTGGCTGCGAATAGCAGTGTGGTGACGGCCTGAGGTGGTGGTGGCTGCTGGTGACGGCTAGCAGTGGAGGAGGCTGCCGATTTTGGTAATGGCGACTGGTGGTGGTAGAGGCTGCCTGTTGCTTGGGCTTGGGCTGGTGGAGGCTGTCGGAATGACCGGCTTGGAAGAGGTTGCCGGCTATGGTGGAGACTGCCTGGCGATATCAAATGGCAACAGATGGCGATGCGACGATAGATGGTAGTAGTTATTATTTATTGAAGTTACCAATGAATATGAGTTTTTTTTGCACAAATAGATTTTAAAAGTTGCACCCAAGATAACCTACTATAATATGAGCTCAATCCATCCGAACTCATTTTGTAATTAAGTGGGTTTGGCCGGTAAAAGCTTACGATTTCTTGGGTTGGTTAAATTCAAAAGAATAAACTTTGGATCCTATCCAGGTTGTAGGAATCTTCTTCTAATCACGTGTATAGTAACAATTAATAGTCGCTAAATGTTTCTAGTGACTTTTCTTCTAACACTTTCAGCAACAATTATTAGTAATATTTTTTTAGCGTCACTAAATAAAAGCCACTAGAAACATTTAGAAGTGATTGATTGTCGCGATATAGGGGGTAGGAGGAAGATTCCTCCAACCGGAGTAACAACCAAATTTTTTCCAATTCAAAAAAACCTAACCGAAGTTGCATCCATAGACATCAGTTGAGGGGGTTACTATAAAGCAAAGAACTGCTGCTATATAGGTCCATACAGCGACGGCTCGATCAGCAGTAGGGATGGTAATTTGATTCGCACCTGGCGGATCTTCGCCCCGCCCCGGTCCTATAGGAGCGGGTTTTTTTTTACTTTGCCGGGTTATGGAGTGAGTATGGTAGCAAAAATCTAAACCCGCAACGGGTACGGGTCAAGTATGGTATTTAGTCTTATCCGCCCCGGTATTCGACCCGCCCTTGACCCGTACTTGCCCTATATATAATTTATCATAACCCTAAATCTAATGCTATCATCTCAGTCGTCCATCTCCATATATATATAGTCATAAAAACCTACACACTATTATGTTTCTCTTTTTCTTGTCTCCCCCTTTCTCTCATGCCCGCTGCTCAACCTTTCATCTCTTTGTGCAGCATTGTCATCCCCTACACAGGCCGCCGCACCACTAGCTTCTGTCCACCACTAGCAACGGTCGCAGCTGACAACTCACTCCTTCACCGTCACCACCACATAACGATTGCAGCGTCATGGACCGATTCACCATCAACGGTCCCAGCCCTGTGACGGATTCAAGCCACGCCGAGCGTTGTACTGGCATATTCAATTGGGTGCCCATCGTATGGCTAGATTACTACTCTTGCAGAGAGTACAGTTGTTTATAGTCATGTTGTTGTGAAGTGCGGTAGAACAATAGCTTATAATGATATCCTGCTTCAATGGGGTTGCAACTATCATTTCCTGAGGGTCGAAGCATGTCGTTTTGATGTTACAAAGCAGTTTGTCCATAGGTAATGCGAGACAGTTTTGTCTATATGTATATGAATCTTTTTGCGAGTTGGGGAATTTTGAACATGAAAAGTCCTTTGGGATGGGTCTTTGCTCTTTATTCAGGAAAGTATCACCATGTCCTCATCTGCTTCCTTATTAACCCTGTAATCAGTAACAATACCAGAAAAGAAATGTGTTAGCCTTAAAATTGGTCAGCGTCTTCCTTAGGATTCGATAGGTGCAGTCCCTTATGCTAGATGCGGTTCTGAGAAACTTTAAGGAAATAAAGTTACACCCTTGCGAACAACTATAGCTTTTGGCCTAGTGGTAAGCGTTTGATCCAACAAAATGTATATACATGTCGGAACAAATCATGTTTTTGATTCTTGAGTGAGGTCGGGGCGGATCGAGGCGGGGTTGGGTTCTTTAATTGTCCACCGGATCGGGATGGTATTTACCATTCTTGATCCGGTAGCAGGGCGGGACGGAGTCGTGTATAAATAATACCGGGGCGGGTACGGATTTTATAAGATCCGCATCCGAGCCGCCCCGCCCCATTGCCATCCTTAGATCAACCATGACTCTAGTTTATAATAATGAACATAAGCCATTGCCATATGTTATGAAACTTTTTTTGTCTGCTATCTGAATTGTACGTAGAAAGATAATTACAACCCTCAGTATACATAGTGATAACTAATGATCGTTAAAAATTATCGCTGAAATAGCAAAAATGCCACTAACTTTTTTTAGAGACCATTAATTTTCACTATATGAGGAATTGTAGCTATCTTCCTACAGCCCGGACAGTAGTAACATTTTTTCCTTTGGTTATAACAGAATATCTAAGATGGACGTCTCTTTCTGCTCCTAATAAAAGAATTAAACTCCAACATATGGTTATTTACCATTTGGGCATAAATGTTTAAGCATTGCTCCTCAAGGCTTGAACGAGTCTTTCTAGTGCAAGAAGTTTGGTTCCACAAGGATGAAGGTGGGGAGTTGGTCATGGTAATTAAGTGTACTCAGATTTGGGAAAATTCTTGGCATTTCAAAGACGGTTTATTCATATTTCGTCCCAAACCTCTGTCATCTCCAATTGTTTAGGATTACTCATGTTTTTTCGCCCATATTTCGACCCTTAAATTCATTTTCCAGGAAACAGCCATCTACTTCGATTTATAGATCGAACTTCCAGGTTGCGCTTGCCAAAAAGAAGAAAAAAAACTACGTGCTTGTTAACATATCATACTTTTAGTTGCAATCTATTTTATTTTTCTTTAAGCCGGTTTATTTTCGTTTGTCAGCAGCTTTTCTGTATTCAGCTAACAAAAAAATTATCCGGAGTATTACAAGTCTTAGCCACCAAGATAAGACCTTGATCACCAAGTGAAGACCTTGGGCACCAAGTTTACTTGACCACCACACCAATTAAGTAAACTTGGCTTCCCTTGGTGATCAAGCTTGTTGGAAGCGTAGCGGGATCACAAGAAATTTAATACGAACAACGGCGGTGTATAGACACAAAAGATTTCTTATACAAGAAACATACTAGAACAAAATATACTTGACTCACAACTTTGGTGTTTCAACACCTCTCTCTATTATTTCAAGCTGCTGCTTGTTTTCTCTCACTCTCTCACAAGCTGTTGCTTGTTTTCTCTCTAAAATCACTCTCTCTGAATACACCACCTCACTAACTCTCTAAAACTAAACTAAACAATGTTGATATATGTCTTGTATTTATGTTTCACATTGATTACTCAAAGAAGGTTGCAACTTGGTCCTTAGTATATAAGACATCTGGTCCCACATTGCTTGGAGAGAGAAGATCACTGCTTTCTCCAAGTATAAATAAGGTGTCTTGTATTGTGTTTACGGGCAAGAGAGGAGAGTCCTTCTTTGAGTAGGCCAAGATAGAAGAGTCCTTATCTGAGTAGGAAAGAGAGAATAGTCTTTCTTTGGGTAGGCAAAGAAAGAAGAGTCCTTCTTTGAGTAGGAAAACAGTTGAGAGATGCACGTGAGGGAGCGTTGTAAATCAGACTTGTGCAAAGTGGATTTGAGTTCTCTCATATTTCTTGTGTTTTCTTATTTGGTTATCGTGTTCTATACATATTTATCTAGAGCGATTTCGTAACAAACAAGACTCCATCTGACTTGTGCAAAGTGGATTTGAGTTCTCTCATATTTCTTGTGTTTTCTTATTTGGTTATCGTGTTCTATACATATTTATTTAGAGCGATTTCGTAACAAATAAGACTCCATATATACAGATAGACTAGGTCGGCAACTTCATCTTCTCCAACCTTCTTTAACCCATGCACTAGTCAAACATTGCAACTATGCATTATCTTCTCAATCCAAGTTTGACACTACTCCAATTCCTTATCTTCTTCTCCACAGTTGGCAGCCTCTCTTCAAGTTCTTTGAGTCGGTTGGCAGGTGAGTCCAATGCTTCATGATGAAGCTTTTCTTTAGGTAGCAAACAAGTCAACAATTTCAACTTTAGGGGATGAGGGTTTGAATTTCTGACAAAGGTCTTGTCTTGGTGGCCAAGACTTGTAATACGGAGGATTCCGTACCAAAATTGCCCAGTGGATTCGAAGGTTTATTCTTGGAATTAGACGTGGTAAACAGAGAGCTTTCTTGGACAAATGTTCTCGATCCTGCAATGGAGCTGATGACAGCCTTTGCCAAACAAAAGATCAGTAAACCTAGAGAACCCAAACTAATTTATTGGTGTTTGCCCCCTACAGGAAAAATCAGAATTAACACAGACGGAAGCAAGAAACAAGGAGATTCTCGTGGATTTGGAGGTATTATAAGGAACGACGAAGGAGAATGGGCGGGAGGATTTTTGGGATATCTGTCCATCTGCAACATCTGGAAGTTGAACTAAATGCTCAAAGGACTACAGATGATCAAGGACAAGGGATATCAACATGCGGTGTGAAGACAGACTGAGAATTGGCAAAAGAGCTAGTAACGGAAGAATATATATAACTCCTACCACCCGCTAGTTAATCTAATTCTGCACTGCAGATTCCTACTGTAAGCCACTAAGACAACCATCCTGCATGCACTAAGGTAATGCAATACCTGTGCTGACTACTTGGCAAACCTAGGAGCAAATCAAATCAGGGTTTTGAGTTCCTGGAACAACCACCGACAGAAATGGAGATGATGCTCCAGCATGATGCTGTAGGAGTAGGGCATATGCGTTTGTGATCTTGTGATACTGTTCTTTTTATTTTCTTTTCTTAGCACCAAACTTTCACCATGTTCGGGACTATACAGATAAACTGAACGCAGAGGTTCACTTTCTGTAACAAAGTATATAGCTCCGAACCATGAATACGTCTGACTACTCGAGAACTACTCTATGCTCGTCTTACCCTATACTACTAGTACTTTAACACACCAGAAGTCCACCATGCTCGTAGATAAGAAGAAACAAGCAAGTATCAGGTAAACTATATTATTCAGTAGACAAACTATAAACATACAAACATAAGGTGCATACATTTATTAATGAGTTCCTGATGACGATGTAACTCGCCTTCATCACTCTTATTCTGTTTACAACAAGAATCCAACAACAAGGGTAGAACACAACAGTAGCAATATGTCAAACGACGAAAATGATGGACGATTAAGCAACCTTTCACTTTTTATGGTTCTTGATGAGGTAGTTGTTGCCATAATTCACAAGGCCTATGAAAGGTTCGATAGACACATGCACAGTATTAGCAATAAAACCTTCCTTCACGTCATACTCAACTGTCACTTTGGTGGTGCAAGAAGTTTTACTCTTCTCTATGACTTCGAAACGAACCAGGTAAGAGTTAAATCCCAATCCAAGATATCCTCCTTGGTAAGCATGCACTTCTTTCACCATCTTTTCATTATCAACCAGGAGAATCTTGTCGACGTAAGTGGAAAATAGAGAGCCTGATCATTCATTCAAAACTGTCAGTTGCATGGCAAGCATTATTAGCTAGGAAAACAACCAAGCTCTAGTTGAGTAGACGTACCTGGATTTGTAGTTGGTGTAATAATGGTCCCGACGCCTCCATCGCCTTTTGAGATGTCAATTTTGGCAAAAAGGTCGGGGACACTGATGTATGTCAGCTCAAGGGTGCCGTACAGAGCCCATGCTTCGCTTGCGGGCACGTTCACGTCGGTTCCGTGAGAAAGTGTCCCGTGCATTTTCTTCTGTGGGTGGATGATGGCAAGGACTTAGGTTTCAGTCAAATTCTATATATGCTGGCGGGTGGAATTACTTCTTCGAACGAAGGGTGACAAATGTTGATCTAAGAACTTGTACATTCTAATACTACCTCCAAGTTTATGTATATATAGAAGTATTAGATGGAAGACCTAGCCAACACATGTCTATGAAGTAATCTAGTAATTAATCAGGTCCGAGATAAGATTGTCCTAGTATTTGGTCCCGATGTTCTCTGCCGTCAAATATTTAAATATCAAGTTGGGGTCGGAGAGATTCCTGGGCTTTATTGTTCACCTTGTCACGGCAATTGGAATCTTGCGGGACACTCCATATTCCCTATGGGGGAAATAAAAAGAAAGAAAAGGTCTGAATCCTCTCATTGTGCTACATTTGTACGTATGTTCTCATTATAATTTGTCTCGAAAACATCATGACGAATAGCTAAACGACTACTTACCAAAAATTATCATTTTTAGTCACGCAACTGTTGTTTGAATGTGTAACTTGACCTGAGACTATTCTTTGAAAATAATAACCAGAGTCCAGTTTTGGCCGCCCACATGTTTGTAGCGACACCTTTTAGATAGAGCCTGAGTACAGTTTTGTAGCTACACCTTTTAGTCACGCAACTGTAGTTTGAAAGTGTAACATGATTACAAATTTTCTTCGAAAGTAATAACCAGAGTCCAGTTTTGGTGGCCCACATGTTTATAGCGACACGTGATAGATTTTTTTTATCAATTCTGAAACGCATGTGGCCAGAGCCTTAGTACGGTACGACATGTCAACGAGAATATGTATCATGAAGTTCCCCGAATTCAAATGCAAAGAATAGAGGACTATGCGCAATATAATGTACTACGCCTACTTTGCCATATGGTGGATTTCGAGTTATAATCCTATTTTATCTATTCGTCCACGATTTTATCTAGACGGCAAAAGTAGAACATACCTTCTAATATTTAACGGAAAATTCATCTATATCTTCTAATATTTAATGCAACTAATAAAATAGTAAATAGAAGAGAGAGGTATACTTTGACAAATCAAGCGAGGATAAACACAATATATAAAGTTAATGTTCACATTAGGTCATGCTGTTATCTTCTCAAGATGGGGTAACTCGCTCAGTGAAATAGTCGATCTTACTTACATCTGGAACCATTCTAGCTTCCATTCCGTCCATCCAATGGGGAAACTGGCCTTAATGCCATCCCAGGCTAAGGGATGTTCCTCTGACGGCCGCAAGTCTTATGTAGGATTGACAATTGTGCACGTATCAGCTACCTAGTTGGAAGGACCAAAGAAATGTCAAACTTTTGCTAAATTTTAATTAGCACCTTATAGACCTTGTACCCCTGCAATTGTTTTAACATGGTTTAACTTTGTTTTCAAGTGATTAAACATTCATCTAGAGAAAAACCCGTGATCATAATACTTTTGCAATAGTAGTACGTTCCAAATTTTTTTCTGAATAATACGTTTCTAACAGAGTAAAGACTCCAATTTGAGGCTTATACCGTTTCAATCACGTATAGCTTCTCATTCCTTTTGTATTTTGTAGAAACTTTCACATGTTTGGTGCGAGCATGAAAAATAGGATTGCTAGACAAATAAACCGCACCAATATTATCACACCACAATAAGGCAGGTAGAGCCTTTGGAACACCAAGTTCAGACAATAAATAACCAAGCCACATAATTTCGGCAGTGACATTTGCAAGGGCCATGTACTCACTTTCAATAGAGCTTCTTGCCACCGTGGGCTGCTTCTTAGAAGACCAAATAATAAGATTCTTGCCCAAATAAACCAAGTATCCACTCGTAGAACGGCGATCATCAGGACACCCTGCCCAATCACTATCGGAAAAACAGTGTAACTGAAAAGAGGAATGCTTTGTAATTAATAAGCCCATAGCCGAAGTCCCACATAGGTAACGAAGTAAACGCTTTGCCGCTTGCCAATGCACATCAGTTGCACAATGCATAAATTGAGCTAGCTTATTAATGGAAAAGGCTATGTCAGGCCGTGTGAGAGTGAGATACTGAAGGGCCCTATGACTTGCCGATAGTGTTCAGGATTAGGCAATAAAGTGCCCATGGTTTTGCTCAAATTTGGGGAGACTGCTAAAGGAGTCGAGCACAACTTGGAGGTAGCCATGTTTGTCTCCTTAAGAAAGTCTGCAATATATTTTTCTTGGGTTAGAAGAATGCCATCCGAAATCTTTTTGACTTGTATCCCCAAAAAATATTGAAGAACACCAAGATCACGTACTGGAATAACCAATTTAACTTGATTAAGAAACCACTCCATCTTCACAGGATCTGAACAGGTAAGAACAATGTCGTCGACATAGACTAAGATATAGAAGTGAATACCGCCCTTGTGAAGAATAAATAATGAACTATTAGCTTTTGAGGGAACAAAACCCAATCGAACAAGAAAATCAGAGAGATGATGAAATCAAGCCCGTGGGACTTATTTTAAGCCATAGACAGAACGTTGGAGCTTGCAAACATGATTGGGAAAATCTTGTGAACATAACCTATTGGCTGCTCCATATAAATCTTCCAAATATCCATGCAAGAAAGCATTGAGTATATCAATTTGACGAACAGGCCAATCCTGAACAGTGGCCAATGTAAGGACAGTGCGAATGGTTGTGAATTTTACGACGGGAGAGAAAATCTCTTGATAATCAACACCTGATTGCTGAGCACACCCTTTTGCCACCAAACGAGCCTTGTAGCGATCTATCGTACCATCTGAATTTTTCTTGATACGAAAGACCCATTTATTCCCAATAATATTTTTGTGTGAAGGGCGAGGAACCAACTGCCATGTTTGATTTTGAAGGAGTGCATCTAATTCATTCTACATAGCATCACGCCACTCTTGACACTGTTTAGCTTGATTCACAATTTTGGGTTCTATGTAGAGAAAGTTGGGGCTAGTTGTTGCAATGTTGGCTTGTCGTTTGATCATGGTGGAGGGACGAAAAGTCATTGTGTGAGTGCGTGGAGGAGAGATTGGATCGTTGGGTTTGGATGAGTTGGAAACGTTGGTGAGGTCAACAACTAAATTTAAGCCTTGAAGAGAGGAAGATAAATGTGGTTGTCTTTGTGATAGAATATGAGAATTGGATGAAGTAGAGTTTGGTGATGAGGAAGAAAGAGTTTTGGTGATGTTAGGAGTTGAGATAGGAGAAAGAGTGGCAGAGTTAGTAGGTGATAAGGTGGGCGGATGCGAAGGAGGAGCTGGTGAATGTGAAGTAATAGGAGAAGAAGATTGAATGGAAGAAGAAGTGTGAGAAGGGGACAAATATGATGTTGATGGACTGTCCAAGTGAGTGGCGGAATGAGAGAGGCTCAACCAAGGTGTAAAAACACCAGCTAATGGGGATGAGTGGTGGGCGGCATCATAGGAAAATTCATGCTCATGAAATCGAGCATGCCTAGCTGAATAAATTTGACCATTTGATTTATCAAAACATCGATATGCAGAATGTGTGGGACTATGTCCAAGATAAATACATTTTTGAGTGCGAAATTGAAATTTTTGTGAATTATAAGGTCGCAACCATGAAAAAAAGGCACATCCAAAAGGTTTGAAAGCTAAATAATTTGGTTGCTTTTGAAAAAGTAATTGATAAGACGAATCATGTTTAATGACATTACTAGATAAAACATTAACAATCATGTCACTTTGTTCCAAAGAATAGTTTCAAAATTTTAATGGCAAATGTGCATGAGCAAGAAGCGTTAAAGTGGTGTCTACAAGATGTCAAAGTTTAAGTTCGGCAACACCATTTTGCTCATGTGTATAAGGACAGGCAATGCGATGGGTAATGCCTTTAAGTTAAAAATATTTGTGCAATTTTTTAAACTCCCCTCCCTAATCGGAATGGAAAGCTTTTATATGAGTGCCAAATTGCCTTTCAATTAATTTTTCAAAATTCAAGTAAACATTATAAACATCACTCTTATTTTTTTAAAAATAGACTCACGTAAAACGGGAAAAATCATCAACAAATACCACAAAATAATAATGTCCTAAATGAGATAAAACAGGAGAGGACCCCAAACATCAAAATGAATAATATCAAAAGGTTTTAGACTACGATGATCAATAGAAGCTAAAGGCAATCGAGACATCTTGCCCATTAAACAACTAGAACAAGGAGAAATAGTTGATGAAGAACTAGCTACCAAATTATTCCTAACCAAAGAATTTCATTTTTGAATATTGGAGTGCCCTAGCCGTATGTGCTAATCATCAAGAGATGGTGCCGAAGCTGCCATAGCTACCTTCGGTTGATGCAACACGTAAATTTCAGCTTCACTTGGCCCTTCCATCAACACCTTCTTGGTGCACTGATCCTTGATCACGAAATGATTAGGCCAAAATTCAAAGAAACAAGAGTTATCAGTAGTAAATCGTTGAACTGAAATGAGGTTTTTAACAATTTTAGGGACACATAAAACACTGCGTAAATCAAGCTTGCAAGTGTTAGAGTAAATAGAAGCATTACCAGTATAAGTTATTTGCAATCCTTGACCATTACCAACATGGAGTTGATCATTACCCATATACTCATTTACAACATTCAGAGCATTTACATCAGAGGTGAGATGAAAATTGGCAACAGTATCGGGAAACCAATTGAGAGGTGGCGCAACATGAGAATAATTTGCGGAAGCATTGGAGTAGCTGTTCTGAACATTGTTGTTGCGAGTGGAATGATTTTGCTGCCTTGGAGCATAACGACTTCGACAAGTGAGTGCAATATGGTTAGTCAAACCACAAATTTGGCAAGGACTCCGATTGCGCCGGCCATAGTTGTTGCGGGGCTTAAACATGAAGGAGGATATATGGTGGTGTAGGAAGAAGGGGCGGTGAGGTTGAAGGAGAGGTCGTCATGGTGAAAAAAGAGGATTTTTAGATGATCTATATAGGCTCTGATACCATGTAGAAACTTAGGATATTTGAGAAAATATTCTGTTGTATTGAATTCAACTAGAAGTGATTTACCGAGTACAATTTAGACAAGATAAGAGCAGTATACTAGGGTTATAAACTAGCTACAAGATAGAGATAAGAATATACAAGATAATAGATAAATATCCTAAGAGTCCTATATGAATAAGACATGTGCTAACATATTTGACATCCAAACAAAAGGAATTCTATTTGCATTTCTACCAAAAAGAGCACACTGTGGTCGGACAAAAATTCGGACACAGAAAAACATTTCTGGCATGTGCCAACAAAAGGCAAAGGTATAGTTAAGATTTGCAAGTGCATACCTGAAGCAATATCGTAGACTCTTAACTTTCTAAGTACTACTTATGGAATGTTTTCAAAATTGCCTTACATCACTCTTATACTACAAGCTTTTTCATCTGATACCGTTATTCAGATGTGTGGAGAGAATCGACCATTCAAAAGGTGATAAATCAGGGTTACATAGCGAACATACTTTACATTCACTTTAGATCAACAATAATGATTGCATATGTTTAAGTATGCTAATTGACCTCATGTGCATAATGGATCTCATGTGACATTCACCAGTTATTTTTCTTCTACTTTTCATAGTTAAAGTGATCATTCTTGCAGTTGCGTTTCATGTCTGATCGATGGTGTACCTTCTTAAAGTTCTCAAAATTAGTTCCTAACTAATAGAGAGACTCACAAGTCATCATATATTAATTGTGCAGGGTTTTATATCCCTGATCTCAGTAATTTCAACATTTGGCCTTTCGTTGAAGTGGTAGAACTGGTCTATTGCAGTAAGGAAATTGTAAGAGATGTCCTTTAAGGGTGGATTGAAGGCTTTTGCCAAAGCAACTAAAAGAGTACGGCCTAAAACTAAACAGTCTTGTAATTAGGGAACATGATAATCCAATTCTCCTAAAAAAATTATGCATCCTTTTTCCTGTGAAGCAAGAGAAAGAAAAAAATCTGTAATATGTTAACCGTGTGTTTTACATGATCAAGCGGGGGAAGAAAAAAAGAAAAAGAAAAGAAGAAGAGAAAACCAGAACAAATGGAGTGAGTCTAGCTCCGGAGGTACATGCTATTGCAGTGCAAGAACAAAGAGAGAACAGACAGTAATATAAGTTAGAAATTGCCACTTGAAACACATGATTGTTGAAGCTGATCTTCGAAAGCCAAAGTGTGTGCAGTAGGAGAAAACGACGATACATAGGACGTGGTGCAACGAACGGGTGAGTGGGATCTAATGGTGATAGTTGGTTATTTTTTCATCTCATACTTTAGCTACATCGCGTCTCTACTACCACTGCTATGTTGAAGTTTCTTTCGTGAGGCAGATGTTGTGTGCCATAGAACATACATTCAAGTCGTACCATCATGGACACAAAACCAATAATAATGGACCACCATTAATGGCCAGCAGCTAGTGAAAAGGATAACACCATTGAGCACAGGTAGATCAAGGGGATGCAGTCAAAAGAAAAGAAAGTTGTTAAGGTATGTTCCTTGTATCTATATAAGCTTAAGCATTGAATGTGAAATTGAAATTGGCACATGTAGTCTGGCGGGACAGGAGGGAAGAGCTGAATTCCAGTCTCGATGCCGCGAGATGGAATTCTAGAAGATTCTCCTCAATTTGATGCCCTCCAATCATGATCGAAGTCCTAGGGTTTAACCCACCATCCAAAAACCCTAGACACAGAAGGCCATCGCCCATTGGCACCAAACATCCTCCAGTACACGCTCTGGCTTTGCAAAACAAGATCGACTTGAGGCACAGCAGGACCCACGAGCGTGCTACCGACATCCGTCGAGGTGAGGCAGACGCCGAAAGGACCCATTGACGTAAATGCAGTAACTTTCTTCCTTGAAACCTCTTGGGTCAAGGCCGAAAAAACGGCATCGTAAATGGAAATTTCTAATACCGTATAAGGACTGACCGTGCTAATTTTGGTTCCCCCGTAGCCTTCACTGTTTATGGACAGCAGCGTCGTGTTTATCGGGATGGCTTTTCTGTTGACCTTGATAGATTTCACTCCGATGAAGTACTCGGCTGAAGCTTCTCCTTGAAAATAACCAGTGCCGGTACCTATTCGGTTGATAAGAAGCGGGATATAAGTAAGAGAGCTTGATGCATCAACATTTGGTAAGAATGAATATGTATGGCCCATTTACGAAGAACATGGCACCCTTTGATCTTGTGGAGGAACTCAAGCAAAGAGCGAATTTCTTTGGGAAGCTAAAGGAGGCAGAGAATTGAGGTGGAAGAGAGATGTTAGTCCTTCCGAGACCAGCCGTACCCTTAACACCAGTGGCTAGACCTTCAAAAATATGTGTCGGGCCGCAAACAAGGACATACTTGTGTCGAGAGACAACTCGTCCGGGGTTCTTACCATCCGTGGACTGGATGGAGACGACATCAGAACCAACATCGCCGGCAAAGCTGGCAGTGCCGGTTACGGAGTTTTAGGGGGATGATGCTGCATTGGTTGATGGCTCTTGCGCAAATTTGGTTGCCAGCAAGGTTGCATGCAGCTGATCGGCAACCAGCGGCACGGAAGGTGGATGAGACATACTTTGCTTTCACAGTCAGCCCGTACTGACCGGCCGCCAAGATCGAGCGTTAGCTTTACAGTCTACAGATACAAGAGGAGTCCTCTGGCTGAGATGGGTGATGTACTGCAAGGTTGATGGGTCTTTCGACATTGGTTTTTGCGGTGGAAGAGGACATGGAAAGGAGGGAGCGCAACAAGATGTTTTGTGTTGAGAGATTTACAGATACAAGATGGGTGAATGATATGAAATGAAGAAGCCATGAGAGTTGATGTTTTGTGTTGAGAGCTTGAAGTGTGTTGAAGTAGAGGAATGTGTGTCCATTTTATAGCAGTTGAGCCGCGTTGAGTCTGCAACACTGCATTGATGCATTTAAGATGTGATCAAGAGTGAGAACTACGTGACCTGATTAAGCTCAACGCTGTCAGGAAGGATTGGTGGCTAGAAACTAAGTTTGACTTTGGACTTGCTCATTCCTCTTTCTTCCTCAAATCAGACATTCTTCGTGAACTTGGCATATTCGGGGTTGCCAGAAGTACAGACATGCGCCCTTTGGGGTTAACTACAACGACAGTAAGACGTTTTGCCCTCTACTTGCTTATACCAGCACAGTGAGTTGGCCTTGCGGAACACGTACATGCTCAGTCTTGGTTTCTCATGGTTGATCCATCAGCTCCCTGCAAAGCTCCCTGATATAAGGGTGTTATATGGGTTCCATTCCATCTGATGTGAGAAGGTCGCCAATATTGGAACAACATCAAATGCTGATGACGAATTTTCCAGGTTGATAGATGTTTGGAGACCATCCCTTAACCCACAATTAATAGAGACGAAAGAACCATGCCTCTACAACAATAAATCAATCGGGAGAACATCCTTATAGTGTTACCAGATAAAAGAGTGTTGGGAGGTGATATGGGTAAAAAAATAATACCCCTCGTGTGATGGCGACGAGAACATCAAAACTGGCACCATGATTTGTGGAGAAGTGAAAAGTCGCATTTACCCACTCTCCCACTATCTCACTTCCCCGTTATGGCAGTGAACAAATTTTGGGTCCTAACCCCCACTAAATAACATTAACTACCCACTAAATTGTGGTAACTTCCCACTCATTTGGGTAACCCCCTCATTAAGGAGAAATAACGAACCTACCGGTGAGGGCTCTGTATAAAGAAAGTGCGAGAATGGAAAAAATGGGGTAAGTGGCTCAATCTAAGAATTCATTAGATTCTCTTCATACACTTTCTGATTTTAGCATCGGAGATTCTTCGCCGGAAACATCTCCGGCGAGTCACTGATATCGGTTGTGCTGTGCAAATCTATTCACGAGACAAGTTCCGAATTTCATCCACAACAAGAGATAACTTGATAGCTTGATACGACTTCCGAAGCCAACAAGTTTCTGTGAAGAGATTTAGCAACGCTCTAGTTTCCAAAAGCTACCTTTAACGTCCAACGACATGTAAAGCTTATAATATTACCCCAAGTATAGACTTGTCTCTTCGTACAACCATATCAACTATCCAGTTAGTCAAAAGCATAATATATAACCAACAAAAAAAGAAAATCATAAACGTGTAGTATGTTCGATCCACAATTGCGCTCACTGCAGACTGCTTTTAACAAAAAAAGGGAAAAAAGATAAAAGAAGGCCACCATGGCCATTTATTTATCATATGAAATCTCATAAACAGACCAGAGCCAGTATTCAAACGAAAAAATGGTTGAGGGTTGGCACATGTATTGGTTCAGTGATGATAATTAACCGCGGCTTAAGCATTGGAGGTAAAGTTGAAGTTGGCACATGTTGTCTGGCGCAACAGTAGCAAGTAGCTGAATCCTAGTCTTGATGTTGCAAGATCAAATTGCAGCAGATTGTTCTCAATCTGATGCCCAACCCAAAAGCATGCTCAAGAGTAAGAGAAGCCCATCATGTATAAGAACAAATCTCAAACCCCATGTATTGTCGATACGAGACTTGACACCCGCTTTCACGCGAAACGTGGGAATAAGAAGTGATCCCGTTTGATTGAATGGGGCGGCAGGGTCTAGCTCTGATATCATGTTGAATCTGATGTTCAACCCAAAAGCATGCTCAAGAGTAGAAGAAGCCCACAAGGTATAAGAACCAATCTCAAACCCCATGTATTATCGATGTGGGACTTGACACCCCCCAATCACGATGGAAGTCCTAGTGTTTGCACCTCTGTCCACAAACCTGGCCTAGACACAAAACATCATTGCTAACCTGAACCATCGAGTTCGCACCGAAGATCCTCCTGTAAACACTCTCGTTTTGCAGAACAAGATCGATTTGAGACACAGCTGGACCCACACGTGTGCCGCCAATGTTCTTTGAGCTAAAGCATGCTCCAAAAGGAGCCACTGAAGCCACTCTGGGAATGCCAGAAAGCTGATTAACGAAAGCCTTAACAACCGCGTTGTAAATTGAAGTTTCCAAAACGGTGAATGGGTTCACCGTGCTGATCTTGGTCCCTCCGTAGCCATCAGTCTTGTTGATGGACAGCAAATTGGTGTTTAGGGGGACGACTTTTTCATTAATCTTGATAGATTTTACCCTGATGAAGTATTCGGACGAGGCATCTCCTTCAGTATAAGCTGAGGCTGTGCTTACCGGGTTGATAAAAAGTGGCGTATAAATAAGAAACGTTGATGCATCAACATTGGGTAAGAACACATACGGTCGGTTTCCAAATAGCACAGGAAAGCTAAAATAGGCAGAGTTGAGAAGGAATTGATATTTTTTTCCTACCGAGGCCAGCCATGCCCTTAACACCTGCAGCAAGGCCTTCCAACAAAAACGTTGGGCTACAAACAAAGAGAAAGTTGGGCTGGGAGACAACTCGCCCGGGTTTCTTACCATCCGTGGATTGAAAGGAGACAATGTCCGAGCCAAGGTCACCGAAGGTGGCGGTGCGAATGATGGCATTGTCCGGGGTAAGGCCGCAGGTGTTGGTAGACACTACACAGGCTGTTAAGCCGGCAAGGTTGCATTGCGGGGAGCGGCAACGAGCAGGATGGTAGGTGGAGCTTACGTAGCCTTTTTCGCAGTCTACCCATAAGAACTGGCCGCCAAGATCGAGGGTTAAGCTTACGGGAACAAGAGGGGTCCTCTGATTAATACGGGTTGGATATCGGAGGGTTGATGAATCTTTGGTGACAGGTAGAACAAGGGCCTTGGGTCGAAAAGAAGCTTGGGCTAGGGATGAAGATATGCACAAAGCCGCAGTGCAGAAAAGAGAGAAAATCAAGAAAGAAGCCATGGAAAGTGTCTACTGGAAGAAGGGGTAGAGGAAGGTGTGGTGTCCATTTTACAGAAGGTGTGCGTCGTGGTGTTGACCCAAAAAGAGGTGGAAGAAGAAGTTGCGTGGTGTCGGTATCAGTATTTCTATTTTAGGGTGACGACTTTGGGAGCAAGCACAGTGCTAACTAGAAGGATTGAGGGCTAAAGATGACTTTTGGCTTCTTCATATGTCTATCCTCTTGTCATCATTTTCTATTTTGCTTGGAAGCTTCACCCTTTGTCAATTGTAAGCAGATAATGTCTTTGTTTTCTATTATATTCTTTTTTACATATTTACTTATAGCTAGTAGGTATTGTAGTGACAAAAATAATTACTTTAGGGATCTAGAAGTGTCAAAATAAAGTTTTTCTTGTGCCCGCGTGTAAGTATTGAGATGTGTCGTTAGCGTTAGTGTTTAACAGACTCTGAAATACACGTTTAGAATACACTTAACTTGTACTCCATCCGTCCTTAATTATTTGATTAGGTTTGACTTGTATGTTTATTTAGGATATGAGTCATATTTTATGAGTTTTCTATTTTATCCTAAGAGAGATAGAGGGGAGGAAGCAAATTAGTCAGAAGAGAGAATATGAGTTTGTGAAGGATTAAAGTTAGAGAGAGAAATAGAATAATAAAAGTGTCAAAATGGTAAACACGAAAGAATTAATTTGAAAAATGATCAATCTTTTTGCATTGGGACAATTAAAAAAAAAATATGAACAATTTTTTTTTAAACGGAGGGAGTATTTTTGCACTTATTCGATGTGGGATTAAATTACTCTACACGTTGACCTCAACCCACTTTGTTCCTATTTGAAAATTAGCTCATTGGCTAGCACGTTTGGTGACAAAAGAAGAAAATTAGAAATGATGAATAATCACCCACAACAATAGACTAGTGTGCATTCATCCACAGAATTGGATTAGGCAGGTACAGGTACATGAAGACAATCACTGGGGGACTACCAAATAGATTAGATAAGTATACCAGCTAGATTGGTATACAATTTTCTGATCTCCGATTGACTTTCCAAATGGTCGAAACACTTGGTCAAAAAGTAACATATACAGCTTGATAAAGAATTCCATAAACGCGTAGTATGTGTATTCATAACACTTCGGCCACCCTTTGAGACTTAAATGAGCCGTTTCTATGCTATAGAGGTTTGTAGACGGCAGAAGTAGAACATATATATCTTCTGATATAAATGGAACTAAAATAGCAAATATATAAAAGAAATCAGTATCTTTGACAAATTAAGCAAGAATAAAGACAATATATAAAGTTAATGGTCACATTAGGTCATGCTGTTAACTTCTCAAAATGCGGTCTTTTGAAAATAACTCGCTCAGCGAAATGCTCGATCTCACTTACATATGGAACCAATCTAGCTTCGATTCCACCCATCAAATGGAGAGTCTGCCTTGATGCCATCCTAGGCTAAGGGATGTTCCTATGACGGGCGCAAGTCTTTCGTAGGATTGAAAATTGTGCACATATCCGTTACCTAGTTGGAAGGACCAAAGAACGTCAAACTTTTGCTAAATATTAATTAGCACCTTATAGACCTTGTACCCTTGCAATTGTTTTAACATGGTTTAACTTTGTTTTCAAGTAATTAAACATTCATCTAGAGAAAAATCATAATATTTTTGCAATAGTAGTACGTTCAAGAAAAAATTATGTATAATACTTTTCTAACTGAATATGGACACCAATTCGAGGCTTATACCGTTTCAGTTACATATAGCTTCTCATTCCATTTGCATTTGACATCCAAACAAAAGGAATTCTATTTGCATTTCTACCATAAAAGAACACACTGTGGTCGGACAAAAATTCGACACAGACAAAACATTCTTAAGATTTGGAAAGAGAGGAGGATGAGTGTCGATTTAGTCCTGATTCCAGACGTTTACACAGACAAATCGATTACTTTTTCCAAATTTAGACTCTTAACTTTCGAATACTACTTATCGAACGTTTTCAAAATAGCCTTTGGGAATAGACCATTCAAAAGGTGATATATCAGGGTTACATAATGAACATACTTTATATTCACGTTAGATCAATGATAATGATTACATATGTTTAAGTATGCTAATATTGATCTCATGTGCATAATGGAGCCCAATGCTAACTAATTGGACGGAAAATCGCACCAGTTTGCTAATTTTTCTTCTGCTTTTCATAGTCATAGTGACCATTTTTGCAGTTATATTTTGTGGCTGATTTATGGTGTATCTTCTTAAAGTTCTCAAAATTAGTTCCTGACTAATTAAGAGAGAGACTCGCAAGTCATACATATTAATGTGCAGGGTTTTGCATGCCTGATCTGAGTGTTGGCAACAATTGTCCTTTCGTTGAAGTGGTAGAACTGGTCTATTGCAGTAACGAAATTGTAAGAGATGTCCTTTAAGGGTGCATTGAAGGCTTTTGCCAAAACAACTAAAAGAGTACGGCCTAAAACTAAAGTCTTGTAAATTGGGAAAATGATAATCAAATTCTCCAAGAATTTTTTTCTGCATCCTTTTTCCTTTGAAGCAAGAGAATGAAAAGAAAAACAAATGGAGCAAGTCTAGCTCCGGAGGCACATGCTTTTGCAGTGCAAGAACAAAGAGAGAGAACAGACAGTAATATAAGTATAGAAATTGCCACTTGAAACACATGATTGTTGAAGCTGATGTTCGAAAGCCATAGTGTGTGCAATAGGTGTAATGGCGATAGATATGACGTGGTATGACAAACGGGTGAGTGAGATCTAATGGTGATAGTCTCTTATTTTCTCAGCTCGTCCGTTATTTACACTACACGTTATTATCACTGTTATATTGAAGTTTCTTTTGTGCCGCAGATGTTCGTGTGCCATATCTGGCACATAGCATGGAAATGAAGTGTGTGGGAATTTTCTTTTGTACAACGAGATAGCAACACGAGGCAACAAAGCTTTAAGATATAGCTGTTGCTGCTCCAGGCAATTGGGAGGAGATCTCTTAAGGACAACCCTTAGCGCCCCGGGACGGGAGGGGGGGGGGGCGGGGGGGAGGGGGGGGGTCAGTTCACTCTTCAATTGGATGTAGATGATCAGTAGCTGGTCCGAGAGGATGATCAGCCACACTGTAGCTTGGCAAGGAAATTTTGAGTCATGGGTACAGGATACATGTAAGTCGTACCATCATAGCAGATGGACACAAAACCAATAACAATGGACCACAAACAATGGCAAACAGCTAGAGAAAAGGATAACATCCTTGAGCACGGGTAAATCAATAGGATGCAGTTAGAAGAAAAGAAAATTGGTACGGTATGTTTCATAAATATATATGTATCATTTTAAGTTGGATGTGAAATTGAAATTGGCACATGAGGTCTGGCGGGACAGGAGGGAAGAGATGAATCCCAGTCTCGATGCCGCGAGATCGAATTCTAGAAGATTGTCCTCAATTTGGTGCGCTCCAATCACGATCGAAGTCCTGGGGTTTAACCCACCATCCAAAAACGCCTAGACACAAAAGGCCATCGCCCATTGGCACCATAACATCCTCCAGTACACGCTCTGGCTTCGCAAACAAGATCGATTTGAGGCACAGCAGGACCCAAGCGCGTGCTACCGACATCCGTCGAGGTGAGACAGACGCCGAAAGGACCCATTGACGTAAATGTTGGAATAGATGTTAAAGAAGCTGAGCAAGGTAAGAGCAGAAAGAGGAGAAACACACAGGAGAAACTCTGTTTTCTATTCTCCACACTCTCTCTCTGTTTTCAGATTTTTCTTCTTCTTCTTGTAAGAGACAAAAGCTTTCTTTTCTTACATCTAGCTTCCTTGAGAAGCTACTTTAGATAACACCACATATTATAATATTCATAAACTATTACAACAAAGTATTAATTTAACATTGCCCCTTAATGCTTTGTTGTTGAACACCTAGCTTCAGTCTAAAGTAGTCAAGCCTTTCTTTAGGAATAGCTTTGGTGAAGACATCAGCTACTTGATCTTCTGTCTTGCAAAACTGAAATTGCACTTCTCCATTTTCCACAGCTTCTCTCACAAAATGGTACTTGATGTTAATGTGCTTTGTTCGACAATGATTCCCTGGATTTTTTGTCATTGCAATAGCTGATTTATTATCACACATTAGAGTAGTTGCTTCAGCTTGCTCTTCTCCCATGTCTCCAAGAATTCTTCTTAGCCATATTGCTTGAGATGTCGCCACTGCAGCTGCCACATATTCAGCCTCTGCTGAAGATTGTGCCACAGTTTGCTGCTTCTTTGATGCCCAAGAAAACATGCCAGAACCAAGTGAGAATGCATAGCCACTAGTGCTTCTCATGTCATCAACACTTCCAGCCCAATCAATATCACAAAAACCACTCAGCTGTAGCTTTTCATTCTTCTTGTACATTATGCCAAAATCAAGAGTGCCTTGAATGTATCTTAGGACTCTTTTTGCTGCCCCATAATGAATTCGACTAGGCTTAAGCATAAATCTGGACAGCAAGCTAGTAGCATACATGATGTCAGGTCTTGTAGCTGAAAGATACAACAAACTTCCAACTAAACTTCTGAATAATGAAGCATTTACATCACCACTTCCATCCTCTCTAATAAGTTTTTGATCCACCACCAATGGGGTTCCAACTGATTTACATCCATACATCTTGAACTTCTTCAAAATTGTCTCACCATACTTCTTTTGGCAAATGAAAATTCCACCTTCAGTTTGCTGAATTTCAATACCCAAGAAATAATGTAGCAAGCCCAAGTCATTCATTTCATATCTCTTCATCATTTTACTTTTAAATTCATAAACCATTTTCTCATCACTTCCAGTAACAATTAAGTCATCTACATACAAGGAAACAATAAGTACATTTGACTTACCTTGCCTTTTAATGTACAAGGTAGGCTCACTCTTACTCTTTTCAAATCCTTGATTGATGAAGTATGAGTCAATTTGACTATACCAAGCTCGAGGAGCTTGTTTCAGTCCATACAAGGCTTTCTTCAACTTGTACATCTTTTCTTCTTCTCCATTCTTCAAAAAACCTTGTGGCTGTTCAACATATATATCTTCATCTAAATAACCATTTAGAAAGGCTGATTTTACATCAAGTTGGTACAAATTCCATCCCTTTTGAGCTGCTATGGCAATGAGTGCTCTAATGGTGTCAAGCCTAGCAACCGGAGCGAAAGTCTCATTAAAATCAATGCCGGGTTGTTGAGAATAACCTTTTGCAACTAGCCTTGCTTTGTGTCTTTGAATTGTACCATCAGCATTTAGCTTTGTTTTGTAAATCCATTTTACTCCAATCACTTCTTTGTCTTCAGGTTTCCTCACCAACTCCCATGTTTCATTCTTTTGTATCACTTTAATTTCATCTTCCATTGCCTTCTTCCAAGCTTCTTCTTTAATTGCTTCTTCAAAGCTACCAGGTTCTAAAGCACAAAAGTTACATCTTTGATAAATTTCATCCAGATTTCTCATCTTTCTTGGTGTTGAACTTGGTGAAGAACTGGAAGTAGATGAGGAGCTTGGTGATGAAGGTGAGCTTGAGCTTGAGCTTGAACTTGGAGAATCTTGTGCATTGTCTTCATCATTATCATCATCATTTTGCTGTATTTCAGTATCTTCATCAAAGGAAATTGCTTGATGTTGCACTTTGTTTTCTTTCCAATCCCAAACAGCATTCTCATTGAATACAACATCTCTCCGAATGATCACTTTGTTACTCTTCAAGCTATAAAGTCTGTAACCTTTTGATCGTGAACTATATCCAACGAAAATGCATTTTTCACTCACTTGATCAAGTTTGTATCTACGTTCTTTAGGAATATGTGCATAGCAAATACACCCAAAGACCTTCAAATGCTTCACAGATGGCTTCCTATTGCTCCATGCCTCAAGTGGTGTTTTGTTGTCAATTGCCTTTGTTGGACATCTGTTGATTAAGTAAACTGCTGTATACACTGCTTCAGCCCAAAAAGAATAAGGCAATCCTTTGTCATGTAACATAGACTTTGCCATTTCTTCAATAGTTCGATTCTTCCTTTCAGCCACTCCATTTTGTTGTGGAGTGTACCCAACAGTAAGTTGCCTATTCAGCCCAATATCTTCACAAAATCTTTCAAATTCATTTGAGTTGTACTCACCACCTCTATCACTTCTCAACACTTTCACATGTTGTCCACTTTGTCTTTCAACAAGCATAAGCCATTTTTTGAACACAGAGAACACCTCAAGTTTTTGCCTCATGAAATAAACCCATGTCATTCTTGAATAATCATCAATAAAGATGATAAAGTATCTATTTTTAGATAGTGATGGTGTTCTCATTGGTCCACACACATCTGTATGAACAAGCTCTAATGGAGCTTTAGCCCTCCATGCTTTCTCTCTAGGGAATGACTCACGGTGTTGTTTACCAAGAACACACCATTCACAAATATCCTTCTTTGATTCAATTTTTGGCAGCCCATAGACCATTTCCTTTTGTTGTAAACTTCTCAAGCTCTGAAAGTTCAAGTGCCCATATCTTTTGTGCCACAACCAGGACTCATTCTTAACTTCCACCTTTAATGCATTATATCTTGGATAATGGAAAGATATAGGAAAGTTCCTACTTTTCTCCATCTTCACATTTGCCATAACTTTCTTTCCATCTCTTTTATCATATATTTTGCAACCATTGTCTTCAAAGTGCACCATATAACCATGCTCAACAAGTTGTCCCACACTCAACAGGTTTTGCTCCAAATCTGGAACAAGTAATACATCTCGAATGTACTTCGTAGCTTCTTTAGCTTGAATTGCAATTGTGCCTTTGCCTTTTGCTTTCACGATAGATCCATTTCCCATTATAATCTGAGAATTCACAGAACTATCAATGTCTACAAAAATACCTCTATTGCTGGTCATGTGATTACTACATCCACTATCAAGGTACCACACATCCTTCTTTTGCTCCGAGGCCATTTGACAAGCATAAAACATATTATCTTCACCTTCTTTTTCTTCTGAAAATTTTGTTTGTTGATTGTCTAGAAATCGACAATCCTTTTTAATGTGCCCAAATTTCTTGCAATTGTGACACTGTGGTTTTCCCTTGAACCAACAATTCCTTTCCAAATGACCAATTCTTTTGCAAATATTACACTTCATTGGAGAGAAATCAGAATTAGAAAATCTTTCTGAAGTATATCTTCCTCTTCCTCTTCCTTTTGAATTTCTACCTCTTCCTCTTCCTTGTCTTCCTCCCCTGGATGCTTCTCCTTTATTAAACTCATGAACTGAATGTTCTTTTTCTGGACTTTTTGAACTAATAGTGAGCTTAGTTTGAAAGGCACTTTCAATGGACTTTTCAATATGCCTTGTCAATCTTTGCTCATGCATTTTTAAAGAACCCATCAACTCATGAACATTCAAAGTAGATAGATCTTTAGACTCTTCTATCACAGCAACAATTGGATCAAATTTTTCAGGCAAGCTAATCAGAATTTTTTCAACTATTCTCTTATCAGCAATTTGTTCACCATTAATTTTCATTTGATTTACAAGTTCCATGAGTCTAGAGAAATAATCTTGCAAGCTTTCTGAATCTTTCATTCTCAAATTCTCTCCTAAAAGTTTGGAGTTTGATTGTTCTTACCTTCTCACTTCCTTGAAACTCATTTTTCAGAGTATCCCATGCCTCCTTTGATCTATTTGCTCCAATGATTCTTGGAAAAATAGAGGTTGAAACAGCAACTTGAATGAAGTAAAGTGCCTTGGCATCTTTCTTCCTGTTTTCTCTTAACTTCTCTTGCTGGGCTAATGTGAGAGTTGATATATCATCTGGGTCTTCATACCCATTTTCCACTAATTCCCAAACATCCTGGGAGACAAAAAGAGTTCTCATCTTCACTCTCCATTCTTCATATTGCTCTCCATCAAAGATGGAAATATTAGGTTGTTGGATATTCAAGCTGGTATTGTTTCTAGCAGCCATAATTTTGCTTTACGGAAACAAGGGCTTCCTTTCCCACAGATCTGCTTTTCTCTCCCAGATTTGTTGATCAACCAAGCTCTTGATACCACTCTGTTGGAATAGATGTTAAAGAAGCTGAGCAAGGTAAGAGCAGAAAGAGGAGAAACACACAGGAGAAACTCTGGTCCCGTACGCTTAACATATTTGTTTTCTGTTTTCATTTTCATGATTTTCATATTCAGTTTGAAAATCCGTTCCTGTACTTTTATAATTTTCACAAAAAAAAAATTTAGTTATTTTTTCTTATATTGGGTTAAGTTTGAGTGAAAAAAGCTAAAAACACATTTTAGGTGTTTTCAGTTTTTTGTTACTATTTGAGTAATTTTATCCAAAACGAAAATAGAAAATGGTAAAAGTATGCAAAAAAAGAATCTTTTTCCTCATCATTACTAAAAACAGAAAACGAATATGGTAAGCGTACGGGGCCTCTGTTTTCTATTCTCCACACTCTCTCTCTCTCTGTTTTCAGATTTTTCTTCTTCTTCTTGTAAGAGACAAAAGTTTTCTTTTCTTACATCTAGCTTCCTTGAGAAGCTACTTTAGATAACACCACATATTATAATATTCATAAACTATTACAACAAAGTATTAATTTAACAGTAAATGTAGTAACTTTCTTCCTCGAAACCTCTTGGATGAAGGCCGAAACAACGGCGTCGTAGATGGAAGTTTCTAATACCGTATAAGGACTGACCGTGCTAATTTTGGTTCCCCCGAACTGACTGTGCTAATTATGTTCCCCCGTAGCCCTCACTGTTTATGGACAGCGGCGTCGTTTATCGGGATGGCTTTTCTGTTGACCTCGATGGATTTCACTCCGATGAAGTACTCGGCTGAAGCTTCTCGTAGGAGATAACCAGTGCCGATACCTATTCGATCGGTTGATAAGAAGTGGGGTATAACCGTATAAGTAAGAGAGCTTGATGCATCAACATTTGGTAAGGATATGTATGGCCCATTTCCGAAGAACACGACACCCTTTGATCTTGTGGAGGAACTCAAGTAAAGAGCGAATTTCTTTGGGAAGCTAAGGGAGGCAGAGAATTGAGATGGAAGCGAGATGTTAGTCCTTCCGAGGCCAGCCATACCCTTAACACCAGTGGCTAGACCTTCTAAAAGATGTGTGGGGCCGCAAACAAGGACATAGTTGTGTCGAGGGACAACTCGTCCGGGGTTCTTACCATCAGTGGACTGGATGGAGACGACATCAGAACCAACACCGCAGGCAAAGTTGGCAGTGCCTGTTACAGAGTTTTAAGGGGAAGATGCTGCATTGGTTGATGGCTCTTGCGCAAATTTGGTTGCCAGCAAGGTTGCATGCAGCTGATCGGAACCGGGGATGGAAGGTGGAGGAGACATAGCTAGTCTTTGCTTTCACAGTCAGCCCATACCGGCCGCCAAGATCGAGCGTTAGCTTTACAGATACAAGAGGAGTCCTATGGCTGAGACGGGTGATGTACTGCAAGGTTGATGGGTCTTTCGACTCTGGTAAAACAAGGGCTTTAGGCCTGAATGAGGTTTTTGGCTGTGGAAGAGGATATGGAAAGGAGGGAGAAGAAGAGAATGATATGAAATGAAGAAGCCATGAGAGCTGATGTTTTGTGTTGAGAGCTTGAAGTGTGTTGCAGTAGCTTAGCGGAAGGTGGTTTCCATTTTATAGCAGTACGTTGAGCCACGTAGAGTCGGCAAACTCTGCACTGATGCATTTAAGATGTGGTCAAGAGTGACAACTGTGTGACCTGATTAAGCTCAACGCTGTCGAGAAGTATTGGTGGCTACAAGCTAAGTTTGCCTTTGGACTTGCTCATTTTTCTTCCTCAAATCAAATGTTCTTTGTTAACTTTGGCATATGTCGGGTTGCCACCTTTGGGGTTAACTACAACGACAGTAAGACGTTTTGCCCTTTACTTCCTTATCAAGTCGCAGGTTTTTGAGTTTGCGGTGCAAATTGCAAGAGCAGTGTGTTGTTCAACGTTGCTTCACCTGTTTTTGGAAGATACTCTCAAACTGGGTCATCGAAAGGTTGATATAACAATAAACCCTCAAAATTTATTAAGGTAAATGTTTTAGGAGAAGTCAAGTTCAAAACCGAGTCTCGCCCTGTTGAGTTATATGCCATATTGGTTAGAAAGAATAAACTTTGGGTATGCTTCTTGAATCTGCTTCTTTGAGTTAAGGTAAATCTTGAATATGCTTCTTATTCCTGTAGACTTATCCTTCTTATGGGTATGTTTTTGCGTTCGATACCAGACTTTGACACTTGCTAACCTACAAAAGCTATAAACAAAATAAGTAGTCAATTTTTCATCCACATTGATAATTTTTTACCACTTGATATAGAGACTATGAAATATCATTACACATTCTTGAGCATTAATTAACCCCCGTGGCATTAAAATGTTGCTCGGCCTTTGAACAGTCCATAGGAAAGGCCCAAGAATGATTAGTTGTGGCGGTGCATCACTATTTAGCGGGGATACCAGAACAGTGAGTTGGCCTTGCGGAGCACGTACATGCTCAGCCTTGGTTTCTCATGGTTGATCCATCAGTTCCCTGCAAAGCTCCCTGATATTAGGCTGTATATATGAGCTCCATTCCATCTGATGTGAGAAGGTCCAACATTGCAACAGCATCAAATGCTGGTGACGAATTTTCCAGGTTGATAGATGTTTGGAGACCATCTCTTAACCCACAATTAATAGAGACGACTTTTCAAAAAAAAAAAACAATTAATAGAGACGAAAGAACCATGCCTCTACAACACGAAATCAATTGGGAGAACATCCATATAGTGTTTACCAGATAAAAGAGTGTTGGGAGGTTACTTGATAGCTTCATACGACGTCCAAAGTCAACAAGTTTTTGTGAAGATATTTTAGCAACGCTCTAGTTACCAAAAGCGACCTTAACGTCCGACGACATGTAAAGCTTATAATATTACCCAAAGTATAGACTTGTCTCCGCGTACAACCATATCAACCATCCAACTAGTCAAAAGCATGATATATAACCAACGAAAAAAGAAAATCATAAACATGTAGTATGTATCGATCCACAACTTCGCTTACTACATACTACTTTTAACAAAAAAAAAAAAAAAAATGTAAAAAGAAGGCCACCATGGCTATTTATTTATCATATGAAATCTCATAAACAGACTGAAGCCAGTATTCAAACGAAATAAGGTTGAGGGTTGGCACATGTATTGGTTCAGTGATGATAATTAACCACGGCTTAAGCATTGGAGGTAAAGTTGAAGTTGGCACATGTTGTCTGGCGGAACAGTAGCGAGGAGCTGAATCCTAGTCTTGATGTTGCAAGATCAAACTGCAGCAGATTGTCCTCAATCTGGTGCCCTCCAATCACGATCGAAGTCCTAGGGTTTGCACCTCCATCGACAAACCCTAGACACAAAACATCGTTGCTAACCTGAACCATCGAGTTCGCACCAAAGATCCTCCAGTAAACACTCGCGCTTTGCAGAACAAGATCGATTTGAGGCACAGCTGGACCCACACGTGTGCTGCCAATGTTCTTCGAGCTAAAGCATGCGCCAAAAGGAGCCACTGAAGCCACTCTGGGAATGCCAGAAAGCTCATTAACGAAAGCCTTAACAACAGCGTTGTAAATTGAAGATTCCAGAACGGTGAACGGGTTCACCGTGCTGATCTTGGTCCCTCCATAGCCATCAGTCTTGTTGATGGACAGCAAATTGGCATTAAGGGGGACGAATTTTTCATTGATCTTGATAGATTTTACCCTGATGAAGTATTCGGATGAAGCATCTCCTTCAGAATAAGCCGAGGCTGTACTTACCGGGTTGATAAAAAGTGGCGTATAGATAAGAGACGTTGATGCATCAACATTGGGCAAGAACACATACGGTCCATTTCCAAATAGTACAACTCCACTTGCACTCGTTGAAGAACTCAAACAGATAGCAAACTTTTTGGGGAAGCTAAAATAGGCAGAGAGTTGAGAAGGAATTGATATTTTTTTCCTACCGAGGCCAGCCATGCCCTTAACACCTGCAGCAAGGCCTTCCAACAAAAATGTTGGGCTACAAACAAAGAGAAAGTTGGGCTGGGAGACGACTCGCCCGGGATTCTTACCATCCGTGGACTGAAAGGCGACGATGTCCGAGCCAAGGTCGCCAAAGGTGGCAGTGCGAATGATGGAATTGTCCGGGGCAAGGCCGCAGGTGTTGGTAGACACTACACAGGCTGTTGAGCCGGCAAGGTTGCATTGCGCGGAGCGGCAACGAGCAGGACGGTAGGTGGAGCTTACGTAGCCTTTTTCGCAGTCTACCCATATGAACTGGCCCCCCAGATCGAGGGTTAAGCTTACGGGAGCAAGGGGTCCTCTGACTGATACGAGTGAGATATTGGAGGGTTGATGAATCTTTGGTGACAGGTAGAACAAGGGCCTTGGGTCGAAAAGAAGCTTGGGCTAGGGATGAAGATATGCACAAAGCCGCAGTGCAAAAAAGAGAGAAAAGCAAGGAAGAAGCCATTGAAAGTGTCTACTGGAAGTGTGGGAAAGTAGAGGAAGGTGTGGTGTCCATTTTATGGTAGGTGTGCGTCGTGGTGTTGACCCAAAAAGAGGTGGAAGAAGAAGCTGCGTGGTGTCGGTACCAGTACTTCTATTTTAGGGAGACGACTTTGGGAGCAAGCACAATGCTAACCAGAAGGATTGAAGGCTAAAGGTTTGACTTTTGCCATCATTTTCTCTTTTGCTCGGAAGCTTCACGTACCCTTTGTCAATTGTAAGCAGATAATGTCTTTGTTTTCTATTATATCCTTCTTCACAAATTTACTTATAGCTATTAGGTATTGTAGTGACAAAAATAAATACTTTAGGGACAAATTAGAGTGTAATAATTTTCTAGAAGTGTCAAAATAAAGTTTTTCTTGTACCCGTGTAAGTATCGAGATGTGTCGGTTAGCATTAGTGTTTTACAGACTCTGAAATACACGTTCAAAATACGCTTAATTTGTACTCCATCCGTTCCTAATTATTTGATTAGGTTTTACTTGCACGTTTATTTAAGATATGAGTCATATTTTATGAGTTTTCTATTTCACCCTAAGAGAGAGAGAGAGGGGGAGGAAGAAAATTAGTCAGAAGAGAGAAAATGAGTTCGTGAAGGATTAAAGATAGAGAGAGAAATAGAATAATAAAAGTGTCAAAATGGTAAACACGAAAAAAAATACTTACATTATTTTTCTTAATTTGAAAAATGTTCAATCTTTTTGCATTGAGACAGCCCAAAAAGAAAATATGAATATTTTTTTTTGAAACGGAGGGAGTATTTTTGCACTTATTCGACGTGGGATTAAATAACTCTACACGTTGACCTCAACACACTTTGTTCCTATTTGAAAATTAGCTCATTGGGTAGCACATTTTGGTGACAAAAGAAGAAAATTAGAAATGAATAATCACCCACAACAATAGACTAGTGTGCATTCATCCACAGAATTGGACTAGGTAAGTACAGGTACGTGCATTCATACAATTTTCCGATCCCCGCTTAACTTTCCAAATGGCCGAAACAATTGGTCAAAAGGTGACAAACAGGCAATACAGCTTGCTAAAGAATTCCATAAATGCGTAGTATGTGTATTCATCCACAAATACAGTACAACAGTTTATTGCATTTTGCTTTTCACAAGCAGAAAACCATTTTTGAGGCCACCAATTTCAGTAAAGATGGCCATTTATTTAGCATATCAGAGTCCTATAAACAAACTGGAGCCAGTATGTCACAAAAGAATTGGACGGAAGTGAAGACCAGAGACTTAAGCATTGGAAGTGAAGTTGAAGTTGGCACAAGTTGTCCGGCGGAACAGGAGCGAGGAGCTGAAACCTAGTCTTGATGTTGCAAGATCAAACTGTAGCAGATTGTCCTCAATCTGGTACCCTCCGATCACGATCGAAGTCCTAGGGTTTGCGCCTCCATCCACAAACCCTAGACACAAAACGTCGTCACTCACTTGCACCATCGAGTTTGCACCAAATATCCTCCAGTACACGCTCTCGCTTTGCAGAACGAGATCGATTTGAGGGACAGCCGGACCAACACGCGTGCTGCCGATGTTCTTCGAGCTGAAGCATGCTCCGAAAGGAGCCACAGATGCCACTCTGGGAACGCCAGATAGCTCGTTAACGAAGGCCTTAACAAGAGCATTGTAAATTGAAGTTTGCAAGACCGTGTAAGGATTCACGGTGCTGATCTTGGTCCCTCCATAGCCATCGGTCTTGTTGATTGACAGCAAGTTTGTGTTGATGGGGACGACTTTTTCTCTGATCTTGATAGACTTCACGCCGATGAAGTAATCGGATGAAGCTTCTCCTTCAGAGTAAACGGCGGCGGTACTTACGGGGTTGATAATAAGTGGGGTATAAATAAGAGAAGTTGATGCATCAACATTTGGCAGGAGCACATAGGGTCCATTTCCAAAGAATGCCACACCACTTGCGCGTGTTGAAGAACTCAAGCAGATGGCGAATTTCCTAGGGAAGCTATAAGCAGCGGCGAATTGAGAAGGAAGCGAGATTCGAGTCCTTCCGAGGCCAGCCATACCCTTGACGCCACTTGCTAGTCCTTCTAGGAGAAACGTGGAACCGCAGACGAAGAGAAAGTTGGACTGAGAAACGACTCGGCCTGGGTTCTTCCCATCCGTGGACTGGACTGAGACGACGTCGGAGCCAAGATCACCGCTGGTGGCGGTGTTAGTGATGGTGTTGTCCGGAAAGAGGCCGCAAGTGTTGTTGTTGCAACCAGGCCTGGGTGCAGAGTTACATGTCCCGCAGCTGCCAGAGCCGGCAAGGTGGCATTGGGCCGAGCCGCAGCGAGCGGGGCGGTACGTGGAGGTCACGTAGCCTTGGTCACAGTCAACCCATAAGAACTGGCCACCGAGATCGACGGTTAGGCTCACAGGGACTAGAGGAGTTCTCTGGTTGATGCGGGTGAGATATTGGAGGGTCGATGAGTCTTTGGTGACCGGAAGAACGAGTGCCTTTGGCCGGAATGAGGTCTGAGCTAGGGCTGCAGATATGGAAAGAAGAGCACAAAGGAAAAAGAAAGGAAAGGAAGAAGCCATTTTCAGATGTTGTGTTGGAGTAGAGGGAGGTTATGCCCTTTATATAGTGTGTGGTCTGGTTTGGATATTGATATAGATTGAGGTATCTTGTCAAGGATGGCAACTTTGGAGCCAGCTCAATGCTACTAACCAGAAGGACTGAGAATTACTACATGTTTGACTTTGACTTGTTCATTTCTGTGTGCTTCGTGTATCCTTTTCCTGTATATCTTGCTATTTTTAAAGAAGAGGTGTTCAACAAAGAGAGGGCGTATCAACATCAGAAGATAATTACCAAAAAAAAAAAAAAAACAACATCAGAAGATTTGGCAAAGATGGTCAATTATGTGGAGGTGATCACAACACCTCTGTAATAATAAAACAAATAGCGCTAAATGCATTTTAACGATAAAAAAACGTCATTATAAGCTTTAACAATGACGTTAACATATTTTTAGTGTCAATTTTATTTTTTTTAAGTTTTATAGAGACATTTTAGAGCATATGAGCTTTATCCTTATCCGATACTAAATGTTTGAACCGAATAAATTTAGCAGATAAGATATGACTTTGGGCCCCCAATGTAAGGGGTTAATGTCACAAATTGCTTCTATGAATGTCCTTTCAACGATGATAAACATCAAAACATGCGTTGCTGTCTCTGTGCCTTTTCAGCGTGAGCATGGTATTGTTGAACTAATTAAAGCATTCCCTTTTGGCATCTTCATTGTTTATATCTTAGTGTTCATAATATTTCCGTTCAAAATTAACAAATTCTGTTATTGAAAAATGCTTTATTCAAACAATATTTATCAACTCTTTGTAAGTATATTATCGAGTTCACTAATATTTGTTTTAACATGTTTGATGTGTCAAAAACCCGTCTTTGATTAACATAATAATTAATGTGTTTTGTATTTTTTAAAATGGTATCTCTACAAATATTAGTGAGAAAAGTAATTACATGTTTTTAGTTCCCCTAAAAATGAACCCTTTGCATGTTTTCGAAAACATGAAAAAAACAAAGAAAAAGGTAACCAAACAGCGACAAAAGTATCTCCTTACGTGGAGCTACAAGGTGTATATTCTCGTGAACCCCTTAGGCCAGAGACGTGGCTATGCGCCTGACCTCTGAGCCAAAAAGATACATATAGTATAGATCGGCCAAAGCAAAAGGGATGCAGCAAGTGTTCTTGAGAGTGCATGTAAACTTTTTTTGAGAAAGCAAAACTCTTTTGCCTTCGGACGACGATAAATATTTTTGCTATTAAGTATATTTCTCAAGAAGGGAAACAAAACATGTATTTTTCGTAATTATTAGGTCGTGAAAGATATAATTACTAAGCGTGATGCTATTCTCTTCGAGTATTTCTTGAGGTTGGGTATTATAACGTATATATTAAATCCACTTATATCCGCACTTGGTCAGCGAATATATTCTTTTAAGCAGATATATAAAATTCATATTCAATCCAATAATATTCGTATATATGAAATATGATATTGTTATATGCAGAGATTTTTTTTATCATAATATGGTCGGGTATAACTTTGTAATCGGTATATATATATAGCTTCTTTCCCTTTTTTATGGCAATGACTTGTACCACCGTTCTTTTGGTCAGATGTCATTAGCTCAGGGACTCGTGCAGTGCAAGGCAGGGGATTTGCTTTCATTTTCCCAATATAGTTTTCAAAACACATTAGGAATAATAGGTTGTAGCTTTGTGATTTTTTATTTTAGAATGCAGCGAAATAAACAACATTTCTCGAATGAATAGATTACAACTTTCCAAAATGTGTTGTTATAGCAATGAAAATAAAGAGCAGGATTCACTTCATGAGTTATTTTTTGGTTATAAATGCATGATAGTCGTCGCTAAAAACTTTGTATGGTTTCGCGTAGGTAACAGCTTTTACATTAAATAACAGTAAAAACACTTTTGGTTGTACTTCTAGGCGAAATTCAATCGAGAGTCCTTTGGCTCAAAATTTTAGAACATTACTAGCTTAATACAGTAATTTATATCAATCTAACATCATAAACCAATATCAAGGAACAAAAGTTTATTAAAATTTGCACCAACATTAACTGATCTTCTAGTCTTTCTGATTATCTCTTCATTTTTTGTGTATGAGAATCGTGTAAAGATTGTGTGTATGTTCGTATTATTATTGCACGTTCATACCATGATTAGCCTAATATAGCCTAACCTCTAACATGACATCATGAATTGAAGAACCATTCCTCTATTGCCAGATCCCATGCATATTGCCAGCCTGACTTGAACTCTTCACTTGAATTGAAGAACCATTCCTCTATTTGGTTAATGACAAATAGTCCCGACCAAGCATTTTGGGTTTGCAACTCGACTCTCTCGGATATTAATCTTTATCTGTCAATAATTACACATGGATAAAATTGGACATGAAACTCCAAAAATACCCCTAACTTTCCCTAAAATGCCAAAGATTCTCTGTAAAAAGAAAAAAAAATTAAAGAACCATCAACCACATCCCACTCCCGACCCCTGCCGAAGCCGATCGAACCAGTGCCCATTCCCTCCGCCCATCCTCGCTGCCTTTGCATTCAACCGCCATCGGCAATAAGATCCCAACTGCCTCAGTCTAACTCTATCTTCAGCTCCTCCACCACAACACGCTCCACCATCAATTGAGCGTTGCCAACTTCTCCCCCAACACCCCCCCCAAGGCCACCTTGCCACTGCTATCATTCACCGAGGACCCCCTTTCTTCCCCCACCTTGACGCCACCATCAACCATCACCTCCAACCCATTCAAACCCACCTCCAAATACATTAACAATCTACAAATAAAACCTCAATCTCTTTGTTGATGATGATGGGCGGCGTTTTGGTGGTGTTGCGGGTAGGTAGTTCGATGGTAGTTGGGTTGTGCTCGCTAGCGGTGGTGGTGGTTATTGGCGTGGGCTCGTTGGCGACGGTTGTGGTGGTTGTTAGGGTGGCAGGTGGATGGGTTGTTTTGTGGTGGGTCCTATTCATGGTGATGAGCGACAGTTTGTGTTGTTACAGACAGGTGGCTCGACGGTTTGGTGTGGGGTTTGTAGGGTTTAGCAAAGGTTGTGTGGTGGTTCTTGGGGTAGGCAAATGGGATCGCTAGCGGTTGTGGTTCTTTGGTGGTAATACTAATGGGTTTTGTTGTGGCAGTTTGAGTATAGTGGTGATGATTCTTGAGTTATGGGTGGTTGTAGATGTGGTGGTGGTGGTGCTTGAGTCGTTAATGAAGGAGTGAGGAAGAGAAATCTAAGTAATGATGGCAGTTGGCAATGGTGGTGCTTGAGTTGGGGGTGGTTGTGGATGTGGCAGGGGTGGCGCTTGAGTTGTGGATAGTGCGTGTGCGATGGTGGTGGCAGCACTTGAGTTGTGGGTGGTGTGGTGCAGCAGTGGTGGCGGCGCTTGAGTTGGTGATGAAAAAATTGAGGAAGAAAAAGGTAAGCAATGGAATGATTTGACGAACACGGGCACTTTTGTCTTTTTACAGGCTAATACTTCAATTAATTGTTCAAAAAGGGCCAACTGTACTCAATTGCACCAAATTGATAGATAAAGGGAATCGCTGTCAAAGTTAATACTTGAGGGAGTTAAGTCGCAAACTCAAAATACTTGAGGGAGGTCATTTGTCATTTCCGCCATTTGATACGTGTTATCCCAGTATCACCTTGCATCTCGTTTCTAAAAGGTAAGAGAATAACTTCACCTTGAAGTCATCTCCCAACAAGCTAATTTAGATAACATTAAGGTTGAGAGATTTTAAGCAGTAATAACAAAGTAAAAGTTTTTTCGGAACTATGGCAAACATAATAGATGAATAGGGAAATCTTAATAAACTGCATTGATAGTTCCTTACATATGCTTAATTTTTAAGTCTAGTATAGAAACCGCGGACACAACCTACTAAAATTTAGTCAGAGAATTTACATAACCTTCCAGCCCAGCAAAACTTATTTCCTAATTCAAGAGAAACAAGTCATATGTAAGGAACCCTCACAACGAGAGACAAACAACCCAAAGGGCGCACGGAAGAGAAAGAGGTGGGGTTTGGTTGAAGTGCAAATGCATAAGGTCATAGGTTTCCCTGCACCCCATTCTTAAGCCACGGACAAGTTTGAAGGTGCCCTTATAGTTTGTACTGGGTAAATGATCAGATTGAAACCAGATCGGCACTGTTCAGGAACTACCTCGTATCTGGAATTTGTTTTCCAATCCCGGTTTTTGCTTGTTTAGGATGGCAGAGAAAAGCATAAGTTCTTCCGTAAAAGTCCCACCAATTAGTTCAAACATGCTAGAAAAAAGTGGGAAATACAAGTTTGTATGTTCTTGTTATTATCCACAGAAGAATTACATAAAAAAAAAAGAGAGTAGAAAAGTATGGGATCAAAATATGCCGAATGGTAATATTATGACGTTTTAAGGTGAATAACCACTTATTAGATGGTAAAAATAACTCAAGCTATTTCCTAAATCTATCAACAATAAGTTTGTATCTGGTGCTAAGTCGAAAATCAAGTAACCCCAGAAACAAAATATACACATTTCAGCTTAATAAATACAATACATTTATATATGTCGGAGAAACAGGCATCTGTCAAGGGAATTTCTATAGGATTGAAGAAAAACAATTAGGGGAGCACGAGATTGAAGACAAAAAAATGCAATACTAGAGAGAAGAAAAACCTAGAGAACCCTCCATCTTCTCCCCTTTAGAAAGCGCAGTTGTCGCCCCTTCCTCCTTCGGCTTCCATCGCTGTGAGGATGGAAGGGGAGGCCCTCACGTCGGTACTCCTCCTTCTCTTGTTTCCATTTGTCGCGTTTGTTGCTCCCCCTCCTTCGGCACCCTTTGCCGCCATTCGCCACCACCTTCTTCCACCCTCCGATCTCTATTCCCACCCACAGATCGAAAGACCTTCAGCCACAAATTTACACCCTCCCTCTCGCTACCCTCAGATCTGAAAAGTTTTTTCAGATCCGGACCTCCGATCTAGGTGGTTTGGTTTGAAATATTTTCCGTGGTTCCGATATGGCGAGGTCGTGGCTTGAAGATGGAGGATCTAGTAGAGATGGATGATGCTGACTCTCTTCGAGCTGCGGATCAATCAGATTCGGCCTTGAGAACTCGCTCCACCTCCTCTAAATCCGACGATAACCACGGCAGTAATCTAAATTGCCATTTCATGTGGCCCATGGAGTTGATGCCCCGCTACATCTCTTCCATCCCGTTACCACTTGATTTGTATTTTGCAAATCCAACAGTGGTAATACGTATCGTTTCCGTTTGCTTCCAAGGCCATGTTGGCCAGTTCTAGGGTCAAGCTTCTGCTTGTGCTCCTTTTGTTGTACTTTTGGTACTCTGTTCCAGGACCAAACGTTTGTTTGTGCTTTTTTAGGCTGTAGATTCGTGTTTTAGTTTATGAAGTTTCTGTTTCACCAAAAAAAAAAACAATTAGGGTAAGTTTAGCTCCACCTCATCCCTTTCTCTATCACCCTACCCGTGAGCAAGTAGTTGATTTGAGATTGATTCTCTCTTACTTTTCCAGATCACACAATATAACTAATCATTTAGGTCAAAGTTAATTTGGTAGTAAATGGTGTGACAGCCCAAATGGGATGGGTTCAAAGTCTAACATTGCAACCACCCATGTACTGAATGATCAAATATTCTATACAGTTACTTGGGCCAAGAGAGACAAATAAAATTATTGTGCCACTCCCATCAAAGAGTAGCAAGTTGGGCAAAAATAACGACTGCCCTTCCCCACACATCTCTCTCTCCTACTCCGGTCTCCATCACCACCGTTGGTTTCTCCAGCGTGTGGTGATGTGGTAACTTTAGTCTGTTGTCTAGCTAGGTTCGTAGGGGATCTTGATGGCTTTGGGGGGCTCTGCGATTGGGTTGTGGTGGGTTTGGGCGTTGGGTTGTTGCCGTCGGTTTTGTAATTAGCTGCGTTGCCGCGGGTTGGTGTTGGGATGGTGAGTCTAGGGTTAGGTTCTGTTCATCTAGGGTTTTTTTTCCCCTCCCCCCTAGTTGATTCCCCCTTCACCCTTCCCTAGAAAGGTCTTGCGGGTCGCTGTTGGGGTTCGGTTTACGGGTAGCTGATTGGATCTAGTCGGCGTTCTTTAGGGACATCAGTTGACGGAGCCTTTGAAGATGAGGGGCCTCGGTTGCTGATGACGGTATTTTCTGGTGGTCACGGCCGGTTCTTCTGTTGGGTTTGGTGGTCAGGTGGTGGTTGTGCAGGGCTTCGATTTTGTTATGGTTTTTCTTCGATGATCAGTAGCGGTGAGATGGTCGGCGATGGTGGCATTTTCCGGCGCCGGCATGGATGCATGGGGAATCGTTGCCACGTTGCAGTGACGGGGCACGTGTCAGCTGTTTGGGCTTGTGGTGGCCTGTTTTGCTGGTGTTTGTTTATTGGCTGTTAGTTTAGTCTTTATTTGTTTCTAGTTCATAGTTATCTTGTTCTGCTTAGGTTATTTTTTGTTTTTCTTAGGTTATCTCTTTTGTTGCTTTATTGTTCTTTTTTTAGTCGTGGGCTCACCTTCGGGACATGGTTGTTGTCCCGTGTGTATAGTTAGTGTCTTGGCTTGGGTAAAGGTGTACTAATCTTTTATGCATGTAGTCTTTGGTGGAGGTTCTTTGGCGATAAAGCCGTTCTTGTTCTTGCCGCTCTCAGATTTTCAAGGACGCCTGGCTCTGTGTCGGTCTTTGTCTGTGGGACATTGCAGGGGATGCGGTCACATGTTTTTTTTTTTTTTATTGTACTCTATCTTGTACTACTTGCTTATTAATGATATGAGTTGGTAGGATTTTTGCAACCACCCGACCAGTCCTCAAGAGCCAGTAAGTCAGTCAGTCATAGTTCACCATTTCCACGCCGTTTATTCATGAATTTAAGTCTATTTAAGGCAACCTTTATATCATTGATATGTGACAGTTTAATACTTCATTTCTATGTAAGGCAACCTTTGTATCATTGATATATATATATGACAGTTTAATACAGAGTAGTAAGTAGTCGTTGTGGGTATTATTCTTCGCTGATTCTCTTTTCCTTCTTCCTCTCTATGTTTATACACAACAACAGTAACATGGATATACTAAGGTCCTGTTTGAAAACCATTTGGTGTTCAGTTTTTTTTGGAAAAAAAAAGGCGTTAGGCGCCCAACTTTCTTTTTTTTTTCTTCAATTTTTAAAACCAGTTTTTAAAACAGACTGTTTTTTAAAACTCATATTTTAGAGTTTTGGGTTTCCAGTTTTTGTTTTTGTTTTGAAACCACCACAAACCACCCCCCCCCCCCCCGCTGCGTGCTGGCTACTGCCGCTGGCCACCGCCACGCCACGCCCCACCACCGCAACCACCACTAAAGAAAAACTCAAAATAAAAACTGGGTAATCAAACGCCCGTTTGTTTTTATAAAAAATAAAAAATTAAATTGATTTTTAGTTTTTTAGAAACATAAAACCAAAATTGAAAGTGAAAAAATTCACGTGGCATAAAGCACCTAAATACTCTTTCACCAAAGAATCCAACCCCTCGATGCTAATAATAGCGCTAAGTACTAACAAACAAAACAAGTTTCTTGCTTTTCACGTACATCAAAAACAAATTTTATGCTAAGTATTAACAAACAAAACAAGTTTCTAGCTTTTCACGTACACCAACAACAAATTTTATGCTGATTAGGACATTGATCAAAATGGCCCTTTAGATCTCCCATTAACCGCCAGAATTAATACAACTCCTAAATTGCTGTGATTTATATGTTTCTTTCACTTTGATCAAAGAACGTTAACTTACACGCTTTTACAACTTCAACCGTCTTAATAATTTGTGGGTTTCTGTGAAAGATGAGGGAAAAGTTAGGGTTTTTGGTGTGTATATGGTTTCTTCTATATGGGTCTTGTATGGGTAGATTTGTGGTGGAGAAGAACAGCTTGAAGGTGACTTCACCGGATTCATTGAAGGATGTTTACGAGTGTGCAATTGGAAATTTTGGGGAGCCTCAATATGGAGGGACGTTGGTTGGTACCGTAATTTACCATGAAGTTGATCAAAAGGGATGCAAGAGCTTCAGTGATGCGGACGTCTCTTTCAAAGCTAAGCCTGGAGGATTGCCCATCTTTCTTCTTGCTGATCGTGGAGGTAAAGTTTTTTAATCTCGTTGAAAAGATGGTATACTGTTATTTATTCATAAGATCCTATTTGTTTGTTTCTCGTAAATGCATGCTATGCTTTTGTTGTCTGGTTCAAATGATTTCATGTATGCTGTCCTTTTGTTGATGATGAAAATATCGGTTTGAGTTGATAGCAATACGCCTTTGGTATAAACTTACATCATTGCCAAAATTGGGGGTGTCAAATTAACTGTTCATCACTTCGAGAATATATATATATATATATATATATATATATATATATGAAAGCTTGAGCTGAAAGAATGTTGTTCAATCGTCGTTTATTTGGAAACTCTCTTAATTCGTCACGTGAACTTCACTTTTTGAAATATTTTAAATTTACTTACTTTTTGTAATAATGATTTGAATTCTCTCTCTCTCTCTCTCTCTCTCAAGTTCATTTGAATTCCTTCTTGTCATTTGGAATTCAACAAATTATACAGATTTTGCATTTCTCTCTCTTCTATGTCAACATGTCCCACTCAAAAATTTTATTAATAAATTTTTGTAATTCCATTAATTCCTAAATTTTCTCAAAAGTAATTATCTATATATTCTTTTTAATCTTAAATATTTTTTATTGTTTAGAGAAGCTCAATATTCTTCATATTTTTTTCTTTAACTATCATAATCTCCTTCCTTTTATGTCAGTACAAATTTCTCATTTTATTTGTAATCATTTATTATATATTTTTACTCTTTTAATTTTTTGACGACCTTGAGTAATACAAATTTCAACACACGGGTTATTATTGTTAGTATTAACAATATAATTGCTACTCCAATAGTTAGGAGAGACTTTTTTTATAATTCACTATAAAAACTAACAATTACTACTCAAGTTCATTTTTAATGACAAAAATTGGTAGGAGACCTTATATAAAAGGTGAAAATAAATTTTTGATTATTTTATTGTCATTATCAATTTTGTTATTATTATTATGCATACAAATATGAGATCTCTCAATGAGTACGTTGATAGTTGTTGCTCCCGTATGCAACGCACGGGATCAAAACTAGTATTCGTGAAGATGACACCTTTTTTCACCAAATTATGTACGTGATGAAATACAACCGATTAGCTTGGAAGCACCATTCAAGTCATTGACAGGGAGCTGACTGTTGCACATTTTCAAGATTATTTAGGTCAGTTCAGGTTGCGAGCTTCACACTAACCCACCCACAAGAAAAGAGAAAAAAACAAAAACAAAAACAAAAGTAAGCAACATGGTGCAAACTTTACATTGGATTTTGGCTGTCTTCCACCTTCGCCCTCAGCACCCCTCTTTAAGGTGGCCAATGTTGTAATTTGATATCGAGATATCATAGAAGGTCACTCGTGAGGATTGGAGGTTGCTGCCAAGTTGACGGGGGTAGCACAGGACGGGTAGACTGAGAAAAATACGGGATAGTAGTGTGGTAGAAGTTAATTGCTAGTCTGAGTTAATTGATTATGGCAAATAGGTATTATACAAGCAATTTTCTTCGAATGACCAATCAAGTCATTGACAGGGAGCTGACTACCTCACAGTTGAACATTTTATTTAGGTCAGCTTAAATCATATGCAGTTGCGAGCTTCACACTTCACCCACCCACGAGAGAAAAAAACCCATGAACGTAGTAAGCAACATATGGTCTATGCTTTGGCATTGGACTTAGCTGTCTTCCACCAATATTGCAGTTTGTAATCTGTGTCATAGGAGGCAAAACATTGGGATTGGAGATTGGTATCAAGTTGATGGGGTAGCAGGGTAGGGGTAGATCGGGAGCAATACGCGGTACGTAGTGAGAAACTTGACTGCTCGAAGTTAATGACAGTATGTGGTTGGATAGGATTCATCTAGTCAACTCCAAGTAGTTTGGAAAGAAGGCCCCAGTCAAAATTAGTTGAGTTGAGATATAACAAAATTTTCGCATAACATATGTATGCTCTTGCTCCCCTTTCTTCACTCCTTTCCTTTTGGCGCAAGTGGTGAGCTTCTTAGTGTTAATGTTATTGACGAGGGACATAATCATAGGTTACTCATTTTGCAGATTGTTTCTTCGCTTTGAAGGCATGGAATGCACAGAATGCTGGAGCGGCGGCCATTCTGGTTGCAAATGACAGGTTTGAACCTCTTATTGTCATGAATACTCCAGAGGAGGAGGGTGCACGCGCAGATTACCAACAAAACATAACCATCCCTTCGGCACTCATTAGCAAAGCTCTTGGAGATAACATTAAAAAGGCTCTATCAAGCGGTGAGATGGTCAACATCAACCTCGATTGGAGGGAATCACTTACACAACTTGATGAGCGGGTCAAGTATGAGTTCTGGACTAATAGCAATGACGAGTGCGGGCCCAAATGTGAAAGCCAGATAGAGTTTGTGAAGAACTTCAAAGGAGTTGCCCGAATACTTGAGCAGAAAAAATACACGCAGTTTAAGCCGCACTATAGAACTTGGTACTGTCCCGAGGCTTTTATTGTAAGCAAACAGTGCAAGTCTCAGTGCATCAATCATGGAAGGTACTGTGCTCCGGATCCGGATCAGGACTTCTATAAAGGTTATGAAGGGAAGGATGTTGTTGTTCAAAATCTGCGCCAGGCTTGCGTGTATAAGGTGGCCGATGAAAGCAAAAAGCCATGGTTGTGGTGGGACTATGTGACGGATTTCGCAATCCGCTGCCCGATGAAAGAGAGGAAGTACAACAAAGAGTGTGCAGACCAAGTTATTCAGTCACTAGGTATGTTACAAATTCTTATGTCATGACTTTCTAGTTTAACATGCCCGGTTCCACTTTGACTTTTGCAGCTTATGCATGCTTTAGAAAGTCTGGTGATGGATCCCAAGTTTAGTTAGCATTTAGTTGTTGTGTTGAGTGCAGTGATCATGTTTGTTGTTTGCTTGTGCTGCCTTCCCCAGCTCAGGGTCTCTTTAATAATCTGGACATATATACATGTATATTCTATCAAGTTCGTGATTTCTTTTAGCTTAAGCAGAGCCAATATCTAAATCAATTATGCACTTAACGGCGATTTTGAATAGAGTTGCTTCTCGCTCGGTAGCATCTCTTTTGTTTGTTAATGCTTGCATTTAGTTTTTATGTTGCGGAGTTGACCTTTTTAGGCATTTGAATTTTGCCGATATGTGAAATCTTATTTGAGTTCTTTCCTGATCATATACATCACAAATGATGGTGGCATGGAATGCAATCTTGTCTGTCTTTTCTTTGTACTTCTTTTTCTAATCTGCTTCTGAAAGTCGTTTCCTCGAACTGCCTAGCGTTTTGTACCAGTTATTTCTGGTTGCTAGTGCCTAGGACTTGGCACTTTATGAGCTTTGAACTCTTTTGATGAAAAGTTTTGTGAAGATGTGGGTCCGAATGGCACATTCAGTATTCCTAATATGCCGAGGTCGCTGCTAGATGAGGCTTAACGATCTTAAGATCGTGTAATTTGTGCTGATGATTAATTTATCTTTGTTCCTTGTGATGCGCATTCATAGGTATTGATCTCAAGGAGATAGACAAATGTATAGGAGATCCTGATGCAGACGTGGACAACCCTGTCCTTAAGGATGAACAGGAAGCACAGGTTTGGATGGAAGACATCCTTTTTCCCGAAAATTTCTCTCTTTTGCTATGTGTCACCTGCTGTACTGATCTTGCATTTTCTTGGCCTGCATGTCCATATTTTTTTTGGTGCAAGCATGTCCATATTTATAGCAGGTTGAGCTCGCAGTTACGTGGTGGGTCAATTTGTGGTCGCTAAACACGGAAGCTGCCAAAGCTGTCAAAGGGTAGCGGTTGCACTTCTAGAGCTATTTGAGGGCTACAATTTGGACTTTGATTTATTGAAATGGTTGTCCTCTTTTCTGTCTTTGTTCTTTTCTTATTGCTGAAATAACAATGATGTCAATGAGATCTCACGATTCGGTTCAGCAAAACATGTGAAAGTATGGAGGTACTAAAGTCCCTAATTAGATTGGGGGGATATATCAAGAAATTGCACTTTTTTTTGCAAATTTTGTTAGTTCGCCATGGATCTTAAGTGACTGCTTAACTAACAACGTTGTTAGTAGGAATTGTGACCAAAAAGGATTCAAGCTTGGGAAGTCTGAACATGATCATAGCAACGGCCAATAAAAAATTTCTGAGAAGCATAATGAAGTGAAAGTTAAATTTTAGGGTTTAGTCATTTCATGCATTTTACGATATATACTAACTTGGATTTCTTGTGTTCACACCCAAGTGTAGCCATGGTAGCAGTAGAAATCTCGTCAAATGACCAATATTCTTTTATATATATTTTGCCAGCATGGAGCTTCAAGCTTTAGTTTGTCGAAAAAGCATAAGGACTAGCTTAAGATGACTATTTTTCTTTCATGTACAACAAATGACAACATCCAGCAGGAGAGGCCTGGGAGATGGTGAATTTAGGTTATGGTGGTGAAGTTTTTTGATGGTGTTGTTTTAGTTGTCTTCATTTTAGATTATAATAGTGGTTATACTCCGTTGTATTACTGCATAATAAACTCTTATTAATAAAGCAAGTTTCCTTAATAAACAAAAAAAAAATTAAGGGCACAATACTGAATGCAACCGCTTATTCACAACCACAAACAAATTAAAGGGTTAACTACAGCAATGTCACTGAGTTTAAGGGGATATTACAGTCAAAGACATTAAGTTTTAAAAGGTAAGTACAAACGTTTAAAAGGTAACACTTGTGTCCATCTGTTAAGGTTCTGTCCATAAAGTATATTTTCTTAATGATTTCACTGATACGTATTTTTAAAATAACAATACTTTCCTTGTACTATATAAAAAAAATATACTAATTTTTTTTAAAAAAAATGCGAATTAGGATTTCAAAACCCTAATTTGGAAGTTAGGGTTTTCAAACCCTAGAATGTCTTTGCCTTTGTACAGTGTGATCGGCCCATTCTATATAGCTATTCAACAGGAAAATGAGGGTACTACTCTTTTCAAGTGGTTGATCGCTTGGCTTCTTAGATCCTCTCTCTCGATGCAAACAATTTCATCTTGTAATGTAGTACTTAGCTCTTTGTGGTTCATTTGAAAACATAGGAATGAGATTATCTTTGTCCGATTCATCCAATCACTTTGGATCCTTACCCATTTGGGTCATGCCAGATAAAGCTCGAGTTAGAACTGGGTTGCCCTTCCAAATTGCTTTGATCATTGCATATGCATTAATCATCTAGTTACTTGTATCTGGCTAGCATGTTGATTTAAGACATGAGGTAAGCAGGTTAGTTTTGGATTAATAGCTTTAGATAAGCACAACCATCGTGTTAGTTTCCTGTCCATGAAAAAATAGGCAGCCGATGACCACTCAGCCCAAGCTATCGCGTTTCTCATGGCATGCACATGGGCTCGCTCTTGTAATTTTTTTTCATGCATTTTTACGATCTATATTGACTTGGATTTCTTTGAGTGTTAGCCAAGGTAGCAGAAAAATCTCCATACAGGACCAATGTATTTTAATAAATATTTTGCTAGTATGTAGCTTTAAGCTGCAATTTGTTGCAGAAGCATAATGACTTGTTTAAGATGATTATTTTTCTTGCTATTGTAACCCGTACAACAAATGATAACATCCACCAGGAGAGGCCGCTCATGAGAGATGGTGAATTTAGAATGTAGTGGTGAGTGGTGATGTTTTTTATGGTGGTGTTTTAGTCGTCTTCATTTTGGATTATTATATTGGTTATGCTCTTTTGCATAACTGCATATATAAACATTTATTATTAAAGCAAATTCTCCTGAATAAAAAAAAAAAAAAACTTGAAAGGCACAATACTGAATGCAATCACTTATTCACAACCACAAACACTCAGACCTATAATTAACCTTAAATCAGGTGCAAAAGGACCCATACCACATAGTGAAGGGGTGTCGCGAGAAGCTAACGCAGTTTTGATACACTCATGTTAATAGCTACAACTCTTTGGTAGGAGGAGCGTGTTTTGCAGAGAGAGAAATGCCAAAGAGCGATCTTAAAGAGTAGAAAAGTATGGGATCAGAATATGCCGAAAGGTAATATTATGACGTTTTAAGGTGAATAACCACGTCTTAGATGGTAGAAATAACTCACGCTATTTCTTAAATCGATCAACGGTAAATTCGTATCTCGTGCTAAATCGAAAATCGAGTAACCCCATAAACAAAATCTACACATTTCAGCTTAATAAATATGATACATACATATATATATGTCGGAGACAGCCCAAATGGGATGTGTTCAAAGTCTAACATTGCAACCACCCGACCAGTCCTCAAGAGCCAGCCAGTCGGTCATAGTTCACCATTTCCACTAATTTTGATTTTTTTGAAAAAAAGAAAATCAAAACTTGGAGTGAACAAACCCTAAAAAAGAAGGGAATAAATTCACGTGGCATAAATGCACAGCATAACAGGACAATCACAAAGACCTGAACTGGACCCTCCCCCATGAGGTTACCCAATTTGTATCTACTAGCTCCTAGCCGGCTGGCCCTACGATCAACGGCCCTAAATACTCTTTCACCAAAATATCCGACCCCTCGATGCTAATAATAGCGCTAAGTACTAACGAACAAAACAAGTTTCCAGCTTTTCACGTACGTCAACAACAAATTTTATGCTGATTAGGACATTGATCAAAATGGCCCTTTAGATCTCCCATTAACCGCCAGAATACAAGTCCTAAATTGCTGTGATTTATATGTTTCTTTCACTTTGATCAAAGAACGTTAACTTACACGCTTTTTCAACTTCAACCGTCTTGTTCTTCCCTGCTAAGATTCTTTTCTCCCAAACACCGAACTTTCTTTCCTCTTCACTCTGTCGAAATTCAGCTCAAAACCCACATAAAAATTCATTGTTTATGATCTGGGTCGTGACCAGTTTAGCATAATTCGTTAGGTTAGCCCTTGATTCTGTACAAATTTGCCTTAATAATTTGTGGGTTTCTGTGGAAGATGAAGGAAAAGCTAGGGCTTTTGGTGTGTGTATGGTTTCTTCTATATGGGTCTTGTATGGGTAGATTTGTGGTGGAGAAGAACAGCTTGAAGGTGACGTCACCGGATTCATTGAAGGATGTTTACGAGTGTGCAATTGGAAATTTTGGGGTGCCTCAATATGGAGGGACGTTGGTTGGTACTGTAATTTACCCAAAGGTTGATCAAAAGGCATGCAAGAGCTTCAGTGATGCGGACGTCTCTTTCAAACCTAAGCCTGGAGGATTGCCCATCTTTCTTCTTGCTGATCGTGGAGGTAAAGTTTTTTAATTTCCTTGAAAAGATGGTATACTGTTATTTATTCATAAGATCCTATTTGTTTGTTGCTCGTAAATGCATGCTATGCTTTTGTTGTCTGGTTCAAATGATTTCATGTATCCCGTCCTTTTGTTCATGACAGAAATATTGCTTTGAGTTGATAGCAATATGCCTTTGGTATAAACTTACATCATTACCAAAATTGGGGTGTCAAATTAACTGTTCATCACTTCGAGTATTCGTGAAGATGACCCCTTTTTTCACCAAATTATGTAAGTGATGAAATACAACCGATTAGCTTTGAAGCACTAATCAAGTCATTGGCAGGGAGCTGACTGTTGCACATCTAATCAACACACACACACACACACACACAAATATATATATATATATATATATATATATATATATATATATATATATATATATATATATGAAGCTGATCCGTTGATACCGCTAGCAAAATAAGAGAAGTTGTCAGCGCGATCTATGGACGGTCTAGGTATTTTTTTTGCGTTTTTTTAAGTCTGTCCACTACATTATGTAGCAGATGATTTTTTGACAAAAATACCCTCTAATTTAAAAAGAGCTCATCCGCAACATAATATAGCGGACTAGTTTTCTAACATTTTTTTCTCTTTCTCTCTCATTTATCTCATTAATGCTTTGACTTTTTTTTCTCTCTCTCTCTCTCCTTTCTCTCATCCGCTACATTATGTAGCGGATCTGTTTTCTGACATTTCTCTCTCTCTCTCCTCTCATTAATGTTCTGATTTTTTTTTCTTTCTCTATCATTTCTCTTCTTTCCGACTTGTCTCTTTTTTCACCACTTTTTTTCCCTCTCGTCCTTCTCTTCCCTCATTTCCTCTCTCTCTCTCTCTCTCTCTCTCTCTATCTATCTTCTCTCATTAATGTTCTGACTTTTTTCTCTTTCTCTCTCATTTCTCTTCTTTTTGACTTGTCTCTTTTTTCACCATTTTTTTTTCTCTCTCGTCCTCCTCTTCCCTCCTTTCCTCTCTCTCTCTCTTTCTCTCTCTCTAGGCAGAAGTGTGAGCTGCTTTCATTAATGTTCGTGAGAAGGCCTGGATATCCAGCCCCATTGACAAAGTCGTCGATTCTCAAGAGTAGCTCGAAAGCCATCTACCCAACAAAGCATGTTTACTAAGCAAATTGTTTTTAAACCCCAGACCACACAGTGGGAGTAGCGAGCAAACCTCCTCCTACCCGATTAAATCAAATGAAACTTAAAAGTCCACCCAGTCAAAATGGCAGAAACTTGAGATGCAAAAGGATCCACCCAGTCAAAGGAGGAAATTGTGGAACCATGCCAAGTCCTTCCAGGCTGTATGACAAAAATAGCTCTCGGGCTATGGCGTTGGAACATACATCCAATCCAACACATGAAAAACACGTCTGATTCCAGGACATTGACATAAATCTAGGCTGAAATTAAACATGGTATATCTTTAGGTTGTTGACACCTTGGAGTTCTTGCCTGAATTTGGAACAATCGGCGTAATCGTAATAACCATGGCCAGATCTGCGCCACCGAGACTGTCCAACCAGCGCCATGTCGTCCCATTACCGTCATTACCAGGCAGGCCTTTCGGGAAGGCAACGACGCCACTATATCGACAACCACCAGCGTCAATCAGCGCAACCACTGCACGCTGTCAACGCAGTTTTACCATAGGCCCAGGCACCACAAACCACCGCCATCACTGTGAAGCTGCCAGAGCAGCAATACAATCATAATAACTCAACAAAAAAAGGGATAAGAGAAGAGGATGTTGCCGACAGTGATTCATCATAACCACCGATGGGAGCGCCGCCACCACACGGGGTCAAAATCCTAACAGGCCATTGTTTTCTTCTTTTTTTTGTCTCCTTCCGACGATGATGAAAGAAGAAAGAAGAAAGGAAGGGAGAGGACGATGAGAGCGAGAGAGAGAGAGAGATAGAGAGAGAGAGAGATAAACAAGTTAGAGAGGAGAGAGAAAGAGACAAGTCAGAAAGGAGACATAAAATCAATGAGAGGGAGTGTGTGTGTCAGAAGTCATCCGCTACATAATGTAGCGGATGTGTAGTGGATGGGAACTGAGAGGGTATTTTTGTCAAAAAATAGTCTGCTACAAAATGTAGCGGACATACTTAAAAAAAAAACTGGACCTTCCACAGATCGGCCCACCCACGGCCGCTGTCGGAGCAGACCCACCACCAGGCATCAATGCACGCCATCGCACGGCAGCCACCACCATCAGCCACCCATGACCCCCCAGTCTCCGCAACCACCGCGACAGCCTCTTCCCTCCCCGACGACAGTCCCCTTCCCCGCCGGCAATGGTAGCCCCCTTCTTCGCCGGCAATGGTAGCCCCCTTCTTCGCCGGCAATGGTAGCCCCCTTCTCCGCCGGTAGTCCCTTCAGATCCACCACCAGCGACGTCGACGTCGCTCCTCCCCCTCATTCTCTTCTCTCATTCCCCGCCGCAGTGCACTCACTCGCCCCACGCCGGCAGGTTCAACGACTTCCAAACCCGAACCATCGCAATGACGCCGACAGGAATACTCGCCGGCCTTTTCTTCCTCCTTGCCCTCTACTGTGGAACATACCCTTTTACGCACAAATCCACCGCAGCGGTCGTCCCCTTCTATTCCCCGACAATCGGCCGGTGTGGGTGGGTTGACCAAAATTCGCCGTCCCCATCGTTGCCGAAAAAAACAAATCCATCGCATCCCTCCGTCCCCTTCTGTTCTCTCTCAATCGGCCGGTGTGGGTTGGTTGACCAAAATTCACAAATTAGGGTTTTCTAACTAACCTGCTCATTCGTAAATTTGAACTAACCTGCTCTTGAAACCCTAATTGGCAGATCGAAATTTTTTGATGAAATGGATTGCAAGGATAGAACAAATCAATGTTGTAAAACCCTAATCTTTAAATTAAAGCTTAAACTCTTAATTTAAAATTATTAAAAATATTATGTATACATAGCACAAAGGGTAATATTGACATTTTCAAAATACGTATCGATGACATCATCCAAAAAGTACACTTTTTGGACGGAACCCTGACGGATGGACACGGCTGATACATTTAAAAAGTATTTGGTCACGGAATGTTACATTTTGAAACTTTGTGTCCTCGGGTGTAATTATCCCCAAACCTCAAGGACATAGGTGTAATTAGCCCTAATAATTTGGATTCATTCTCTCTTGATCTCTCTTATTCAATCTGATTTTAATTCTTTTTTTACAGTTTGAAATTCAACCAATCATATAGATTTTACATTTCTCTCTTTTCTATGTAAACATATCCCACTCAAAAATTTCATTTATATCTTTGCAATTCGATTAATTCATAGATTTTGCCGAAAGTAATTCTTTATATATCCCTTTTAATCTTAAATCTTTTCTATTATTTAGAGAAGCCCAATGTTTTTTTATCAGTTTTCTCTAATAACCATAATCTCATTCATTTTATTTCATTACAAGTTATAATATATATATATATATTTCCAGTCTTTGGAAAAATCTAAAAAAAATTCCTGATATAGATCTTTTAAAAATAACTACGGTCTTTTTTTGTAATTTGGCAAAATCTAGCTCTAGCTATTTTTTATAAATTCGTGAAAAACTGTTTAATTAAGTTTTCACCTTTAGCGACATGAATTTTTTTTTTTTGCAATGATACCAACCGCCACTAAGTGTGGCGGTTGGGGGTTTTCTCCATTGTCCTTTTTATTATTATTATATATATGTCCTTTTTTTTTAAAAAAATGCAACAACCGCAACAAAGTGTTGCTGTTGGGTTTTATGCAGTGGGCCCCCAACCACTACTCTTTCTTGCGGTGGGTAATAATTCCAAAAAAACAATTAATGCCAACCGCAACAAAGTGTTGCGGTTGGGTGAATAAATTAAGTTTTCTCCACCGGTGGGTGTGGATCGGCCCTCATATATATATATATATATATATATATATATATATATATATACTCTCCCATTTTATTTTCAATCGTTTATTATATATCTTTAGTATTTTCTTGGTGGTCTTGAGTATTATAAACCTTAACACACGGATTATTATTGTTAGTATTACCACTATAATTGTTATTAATTAGGAAAGACTATTTCTATAATTTTATATATTATTTTCATCTTCATTTGTTGCTAAAAGCTAACAACGGTTACTCAAGTTCATGTTTAACAACAAAAATTGGTAGGAGAACTCGTATAAAAAGGTAAAAAATGAAATTTTAATTATTTTTTTTTTGTCAATCCTAATTTTGTTATTGTTAGTAGGCATACAAGTACAAAATCTCTCAAAAAGTACTTTGATAGTCGTTGCTCCCATGTGCAACACACGGGGATCAAAACTAGTTTTCAAGATTATTTAGGTCAGTTCAGGTTGCGAGCGCCACACTCAACCCACCCACAAGAAAAAAAAAAAAAAAAAACAAACAAAAACAAAAGTAAGCAACATGGTGCAAGCTTTACATTGGATTTTGGCTGTCTTCCACCTTCGCCCTCAGCACACCCTCTTTAAGGTGGGCAATGTTGTAGTTTGATATCGAGATATCATAGAAGGTCACTCGTGAGGATTGGAGGTTGCTGCCAAGTTGACGGGGGTAGCACAGGAGGGGTAGACTGAAAAAAAAATGGGATAGAAGTGTGATAGAAGTTAATTGCTTAACTGATTTAATTGATTATCTGCCAAGAGGCAAATAGGTATTATACCAGCAATTTTCTTCGAATCACCAATCAAGTCATTGACAGGGAGCTTACTATCTCACAGTTGAACATTTTATTTAGGTCAGCTTAAATCATATGCAGTTGCGAGCTTCACACTTCACCCACCCACGAGAGAAAAAAATCCACGAACGTAGTAAGCAACATATGGTCTAAGCTTTGGCATTGGACTTAGCTGTCTTCCACCAGTATTGCAGTTTGTAATCTGTGTCATAGGAGGCAAAACATGGGGATTGGAGATTGGTACCAAGTTGATGTGGTAGCAGGGTAGGGGTAGATCGGGAGCAATACGCGGTATACGTAGTAAGAAACTTGACTGCTTGAAGTTAATGACAGTATGTGGTTGGATAGGATTCATCTAACCCCAACTAGTTTGGAAAAAAGGCCCTAGTCATATTGAGTTGAGTTGTGATACAACAAAATTTTCGCGCATACCGTATGTATACTCTTGCTCCCCCTTCTTCACTCCCTTCCTTTTGGCGCAAGTGGTGAGCTTGTTTGTGTTAATGTTATTGATGGGGGACATTAATCATAGGTTACTCATTTTGCAGATTGTTTCTTGATTTTGAAGGCATGGCGTGCACAGAATGCTGGAGCGGCGGCCATTCTTGTGGCAGATGACTGGTTTGAACCTCTGATTATCATGGGTACTCCAGAGGAGCAGGGTGAACGCGCACATTACCTACAAAACATAACCATCCCTTCGGCACTCATTAGCAAAGCTCTTGGAGATAACATTAAAAAGGCTCTATCAAGTGGTGAGATGGTCAACATCAACCTCGAGTTGAGGGAATCACTTCCACACCCTGATAAGCGGGTCGAGTATGAGTTCTGGACAAATAGCAATGACGAGTGCGGGCCCAAGTGTGAAAGCCAGACAGAATTTGCCAAGAACTTCAAAGGAGTTGCCCAAATACTTGAGCAGAAAGGATACACGCAGTTTACGCCGCACTATATAACTTGGTACTGTCCCGAGGCTTTTATTTTAAGCAAACAGTGCAAGTCTCAGTGCATCAATCATGGAAGGTACTGTGCTCCAGTTCCGGATCAGGGCTTCAGTAAAGGTTACGAAGGGAAGGATGTTGTTGTTCAAAATCTGCGCCAGGCTTGCGTGCATAAGGTGGCCAATGAAAGCAAAAAACCATGGTTGTGGTGGGACTATGTGACGGATTTCGCAATCTGCTGCCCGATGAAAGAGAATAAGTACAACAAAGAGTGTGCAGACCAAGTTATTCAGTCACTAGGTATGTTACAAATTCTTATGTCATGACTTTCTAGTTTAACACGTCCGTTCCACTTTGAGTTTTGCAGCTTATGCATGCTTTAGAAAGTCTGGTGATGTATCCCAAGTTTACTTAGCATTTAGTTGTTGTGTTGAGTTGAGTGATCATGTGTGTTGTTTGCTTGTGCTGCCTTTCCAAGCTCAGGGTCTCTTTAATCTGGATATATATACATGTATGTTCTATATATCAAGTTCGTGATTTCTTTTAGCTTAAGCAGAGCCAATATCTAAATCAATTATGCACCTTTATCCAGCATCTTAAGTGGGAATAATTTGTTTAGTGCACTTAACGGCGATTTTGAATAGAGTTGCTTCTCGCTCGTAGCATCTCTTTTGTTTGTTAATGCTTGCATTTAGTTTTTATGTTGCGGGGTTGACCTTTTTAAGCACAAATGATGTTGGCATGGAATGCAATCTTGTCTGTCTTTTCTTTTTACTTCTTTTTCTAATCTGCTTCTTAAAGTGGTTTCCTCGAACTGCCTAGCTTTTTGTACCAGTTATTTCTGGTTGCTAGTGCCTAGGACTTGGCACTTTATGAGCTTTGAACTCTTTTGATGAAAAGTTTTGTGAAGATGTGGCATGGGTCCGAATGGCACATTCAGTGTTCCTAATATGCCGAGGTCGCTGCTAGATGAGGCTTAACGATCTTAAGATCGTGTAATTTGTGCTGATGATTAATTTATCTTTGTTCCTTGTGATGCGCATTCATAGGTATTGATCTCAAGGAGATAGACAAATGTATAGGAGATCCTGATGCAGACATGGACAACCCTGTCCTTAAGGATGAACAGGAAGCACAGGTTTGGATGGAAGACATCCTTTTTCCCAAAAATTTATTTCTTTTGCTATGTGTGACCTGCTGTACTGATCTTGCATTTTCTTGGCCTGCAGTCCATATTTATAGCAGGTTGAGTTCGCAGTAATGTTGGTGGGTCAATTTGTGGTGGCTAAACACGGAAGCTGTCAAAGGGTAGCGGTTGCACCCTCTAGAGCAATTTGAGGGCTACAATTTGGACTTTGATTTATTGAAATGGTTGTCCTCTTTTCTGTCTTTTTTCTTTTCTTATTGCTTAAATAACAATGATGTCAATGAGATCTCAAGATTCGGTTCAGCACAACATGTGAAAGTATGGAGGAACTAAAGTCCCTAGTTAGATAGATGATCAAGAAATTGCACTTTTTTTTGCAAATTTTGCTTGTTTGCCATGGATCTTAAGTGACTGCTTAACTAACAACGTTGTTAGTAGGAATTACTCCGTAATTCTTACCCTTTAAAGTTGTTATGGACTTGTGACCAATAAGGATTCAAACTTGGGAAGTCTGAACATGATCATAGCAACGGCGAATAAAAATTTGCTGAGAAGCATAATGCAATGAAAGTTAAGTTTTAGGGTTTAGTCATTTCATGCATTTTACGATATATACTAACTTGGATTTCTTGTGTTCACACCTAAGTGTAACCATGGTAGCAGTAGAAATCTCGTCAAATGACCAATATTTATATATATATATATTTTGTCAGTATGGAGCTTCAAGCTATAGTTTGTTGAAAAAGCATAAGGACTTGCTTAAGATGGCTATTTTTCTTCCCTGTACAACAAATGACAACATCCAGCAGGAGAGGCCTGGGAGATGGTGAATTTAGGTTATGGTGGTGATGTTTTTGATGGTGTAGTTTTGGTCGTCTTCATTTTGGATTATAATATTGGTTATACTAAGTTGTATAACTGCATAATAAACTCTTATTATTAAAGCAATTATCCTTAATAAATAATTATAAAAAAAATTTTGAAGGGCACAATACTGAATGCAACCACTTTGTAGCTGGAGCGACGTGGCCAACGGGGGGCTCCAAAGTTTGGGCGGTGATGTCACTGCCATTATCGATGTATCAGGTGTCGGAAGATTTGTGTAGGGTATTGCCGGCCCTTGGGTCTTGCGATCTGGGGATATGGCCTCGATCGAATATTCCGACGAGAGAAACACCGTACGGTACTACTTCACTATCGGTCACCCAGGAGTATTTAGCCTTGCAAGGTGGTCCTTGCTGATTCACACGGGATTCCACATGCCCCATGCTACTAAAAATCCGAGCCATAGAATTTCTCAATTCTGACACAAGGTACTTATTAGATCGAATAAGGACATTCGATCTAATAAAATGATTTTGCCGTATCCAGACTAATACCAATCCAACCCATTTCATGAATAAAATGTGACCAATTAACCAACCCATAAAGCTACTTGTTACAAATAACATCTTGTTTTTTACTTCGAAACATATAAATGTTGACTAATCTGACTAACATTGAACTTGGTAAAATAAAATGGTTGAATAATCGAAAATTTAGATTATTCAGGAATTCACATTGAATGCTGAGATTACGCATTGAATTTCGCAACCAGTAACACTCGTCTATATTTAAACTTAAACCAGGTACAAGGGACCAAACCACATAGCGAAAGGGTGTCGCGAGAAGCTAACACATGTTTGATGCACTCTCATTTTAATAGCTTCAACTCTTTGTTCGGAGGAGCAAGTTTTACAGAGAAAGAAACGTTAAAGAGTAAAGAAGTATGGATCAGAATATGCTGAAAGGTGATATTATGACATTTTAAGGTCAATAACCACTTGTTAGATGGTAGAAATAACTCAAGTAATTTCCCAAATTGAAATGTGCATATTTTGTTTCTTAGGTTCAAAGTGTAACATTGCAACCACCCGACTAGTCCTCAAGAGTCAGGGTTCAAAGTCTAACATTGTATCTTTGATATATGACACAGTTTAATACGGAGCAGTAAGTAGTGGCTTTGGGTATTATTTCTCTCTGGTTCTCCTTTCCTTCCTCCATTCTATGTTTATACACAACAACAGTGACATGGATATTCTAAATTATATTTTGGGTACAAAAAGTTTTGACTGCTACTTGAGTTGCAGCACGATAGCTACAATTCTCTATGTAGCGATAATTTTATGAAAAATATCTTTAGTGACGCTAAAAATATATTGCATTGAAAGTGTTAACAAAACTGCTACTATTGAATTTATAGGCTATTAATTGTCGCTATACAACAGATTCTATTTAACTTTCTACCATCCAAGTAGTAGCAAAACAAATTCAATTTGGATTTGACTCCCATCCCCGACAAAAGTGGGAAGACCGCCCGACTTGTTGCTCAGAAACATCAGCACTTTTAAAAAATAATTTTCCTTTATTTAGACAAGAAAATTTTTTTGTAGCTACTCTGGCTGTAGGAAGGTATCTAGAACTTCTTGTATATCAATAACTAATAATCGCTAAATATTTTTGTGTTTTTTCTACTAACACTTTCAGGAGCAATTCTTAACAGCACTCTAAAAATATTTAACGACAGTTAGATATCGCTATACAGGAGTTGTAATTACTTTCTTCTTACAACTTAAATAGCAGCCAAAATATAACCTTTTAGACAAAGTAGAAACGGCAAGGAATCATATTCAATTGAAAATTGCTTTAAGAAGAAAAAAAAAATTTACATCCGTGAAGCCTAAGGCAATCAAGACCACAAAGTTCATAAACAGTGATCCAGTGTCGACAGAACTGGTGCCTTATGGATCAGGAACGATTCTGCCATTGAAGTTGCCGCATCTTGTCTGGCTGAGCAGAAGCGAGGAGGTGAATCCCATTCTTGACGAGTCAAGATCGAACTGTAGCAGATTGTCCTCAATTTGGTGGCTTCCAATCACGATCGAAGTCTTGGCGTACTTGCCAGCTTCCACAAGTGCTAGACACAAAATTTTGCTGTCGTTCACGTACACCATCGAGTTTGCGCCGACCATCCTCCAGTAGACCTTCTCGCTTTGCAGAACAAGATCAATGGGGGGCACGGCGGGTCCACCGCGGGTGGTGGCAACGCCCTTCGAGCTAAAACAGGCCCCGAATGGGGCCACGGACGCCACCCTGGTAGCATTGAACTCCTTGACGAACGCCTCGACGACGGCCTTGTAAATGGAAGGTGCCAAGACGGTGTAGGGATCAACCGTGCTGATCTTGGTCCCGCCGTAGCCGTCGGTGGCGTTTATGGACAGTAATCTCGTGTCGATCGGGACGACTCTCTCGTTGATCTCGATTGATTTTACTCCGATAAAGTACTCCCATGAAGCATCACCTTGAACATAAGCCGAATAGGTCCGAATCGGGTTGGCAAGAAGTGGGGTGTAAGTGAGAAGAGTTGATGCATCGACGTCTGGTGAAAACACGTATGGTCCGTTGCCGATGAATATTGCACCGTCATAGGCGAGTGCAGAACTCAAGCAAATGGCGAATGTCCTCGGGATGCGGAAGTAGGCAGACAACTGCGCGGGAAGCGAGACTCGAGTCCTTCCGAGGCCAGCCATGCCCTGAACGCCATTCGTAAGACCCTCCACGAGATACGATGGGGTACAAACTGAAAGAAATTGGTGCTGCGAAACATATCTTGTGAGGTACTTTCCATCGGTGGACTGGATGGAGGTAATGTCTGAACCGAGATCCCCGACGGTGGCGACGTGGATGACCGAGTTGTAGGCTATTAGGCCACAGGTGTTTTTTATACAATTGTGTGAGTTTGCAAGGTTGCACCGAGCGGAGGAGCAAGCGACGGGGCGGTGTGTGGAGGTGAGGTAGTCTTTGTCGCAATCAACGAATACGTTCTCGCCTCCGAGGTCGATGGTGAAGCTGACGGCGGAGATGGGGGTCCTCATGTTAATGTTGGCTATGTATTGGAGCTTCGCTGAGTCCTTGAACACCGGTATAACAAGGGCTTTAGGCCGCTCCGAGGTTTCGGCCAAGGAAGATGGCATGAAGAGAAGGGAGAAGAGTAGAATGAAGTGCAAAGGAGTAGCCATTGTTTTGGGTAAGACCAAAGCAGAGGAAGGCCTTGTGGCCCTGTTTGTGGTGGACGTAAATGTCAGTTTATAGTGAAGAACCCACTAGTGTGTGTGTGTGTGTGTGTGGGTCAATATGTGGAGGCTGAGCGCGGTGGCCAGAAGTTGTCAAAGATGGCGACTTGGGGACCAGTTAGGATTATCCAGAAGAGTTGAGGGCTGAAAGTTTGAGATTCTTCACACGTTCTGTTACTGAACATGATTAGTGATATCCAATTGGTGTTCGTAAAATTACTGCTAAGATAACATTCTTACATTAGTGTCACTAAATATTTAACCATCAATCAGATTTTATGCAATACGATATTGTAATTTCAAGCTACAATCCAGGATGCAGTCGATGCCTCTTCAGAGAACCTTTGAGAAGAAGAAGAAGAAAAAAAAAAACTAGTCACTGCAGGCGGTGTTGAGGCCACATGTTGGCTATAGGATGGGCATTTTTTCGTCTTGTTACAACACTACTATTTCAATAATATTTGACATTGAAAATTGTGAATTTTGAAGTTTTGCTCATCTTAAATTGAATTTCCTTTCCTTTGAGACTAGGGTTTGACCACCTCACTTGTAAATTCTAGTCTCGCCACTGACCACAATCGTTACAAACTTCTTCAGAAAAATTAATACAACATACTCGTAAGTCTAAACGCGACAAATTGCTAGTATACTAGTTATACCAAAGTCGCACTGCACCATCCACTGTAATTCAACTAGGTTTCCAGAGTGCTGGTGTTGCTCTCAAGCAGGACCCCAAAGCCACGTGTTTAACCTGACAATTGGTGGTTCTCTTAAGGATGTGTGACAATCACTAGACACAGACTTTCAACCTTATGCAGCTACTTTAGCGACAATTAACTTGACAATAGATTAAATCGCTTTAGCGGCAGAACTTACAAGTTGACTCCAAATTCCAGTCCGTATGGCAGAAGTTGCTCTGGTCACTTGACCGACAAAACGTTTTTTTTTTAATTTTTTTTTCTTCTTTTCCCCCAAAAAGTCCATTGGTGCATCAGTGAGCAAGCATATTTAAATATTGAAAATGGAGGGCCACACATATTAATGCCCCGTCTTTTGACCTTTCAACCCGTGGTTATAATATAGAAAACAAATTAGCTGTTTTGTGTCTTCTTATCTTTCCATAAAATAGAGGAAGTACAAACCAAGTTTCGACCTACCCAATTAATTTGTTAAGCAAAAAAATATACCCAAGAATGATACCAAATTTTTTAACACTTTTATTTAATAGTAAGTGTACAGATTAATGAAGAATCAAATTTTATCTAAAAATTCCCATGGAAAGCTGTCAAACTGGGCAAGAGTCTTCCATTCAAAAATTCCCATGCATACAAACTTACCTAAACCGGGCCTGCTAAACAAAGAATCATAGTGACTCACTTAATGTGAGGCTGGAACAACAACGTCTGTGTCTCATCAACAATGATGAACTAAATCCAAGCATAGAAGTTGCTAAGTTAAACTCTAAAAGATTTTCCTCCAACTGGTAACCCCCTATAGAAATTGAAGCCACTGGACTCAAGCCTCCATCCAGGAACCCCAAGCACATCACTGAATCACTCACCTGTACCATTGAGTTCCTCCCATGTATCCTCCACTTGACCATCTCACTCTGTAACACAAGATCAATCACCGGCACGGCCGGCCCGACCGGCGTCTTTTCGATCCCTTCTGAGCTAAAGCATACCCCAAATGGTGCCACGGGTGCCACCACAGTTATGTTCATGAAAGTGGCAGCCTTGATATAATCTTTAGCAAGTGTGTCATAAATTGTGCTCTCCATCGTGGTATAGGGGAGGATTGTGCTTATTCTAGTAGAGAACAAGGATTTGTTAAGCGATAATCGCTTGGAATTTATTTTGATGGACTTCACATGAATGTAGTACTCTTCCAATGGAGTGGACATAAGGGGTGTGTACATTAGTGACTTGGAAATGTCGGTGCCACCGCCTCCGGGAAGTATGACACCGTCCGATGAGGAGAGACAGAGAGAGAATTTTCTTTCGAGGCCGAGAGCATTAGCAAGTTGAGCTGGTAAAGAAATCTTAGTCCTTCCGAGGCCTAACATACCTTTTGCACCACTAGCTAGGCCTTTCGTTAGTACAGAGGGAGCACACGAAAATAAGAAGGGATGGACGGTGGGGATCGCACCCATCTTCCGTTTTTCGACGTAATCGACGGCCATGACGTCTTCTGCCAGCTCTCCCGATGTGGCCAATTTTGTGACGGTGTTTTCCGGGTTAAGACTACAAACGGTATTGGTGGCAACAACCCTTGTAACTGTCCCACTTTGATGAGAACTTGCCATTAAGCAATGGAGTGAGCCAGAACTGATGGGTTTGTGTGATGATGACACGAAACTCGAGGCACGGTGAATCCAGAGAAATTGACCCCCAAGATCAACAACAAGCTTGATGGGGCTATGTGGAGTACCCATGTGAATCTGAGTTGTGTACTGGAGGGTTGTTTCATCTTTGGTCACTGGGAAGGAAATAGCATTCGGCAAAGAGGGTCTACCAGAAACAGAGGGATTGATGTGAGAAACGAAGCAAACGAGCAGAAGGGAAAGAAGAGAAGCAGCCATGGATGAACACTGTGTGTGTGGGTGTGTGTGTTGGGGAGCAATTGGAACTTGTATATGAGTGTTGTGGAGGGTCGCCGCGGCTGGCCGGCTAAGTTTGGCACATGCGAGTTGTGGTCCTGTGGATAAGGCCTTGGGAGTTGGTTCACCTTTTTCTCTGACATGGATTCATGCTTTTCTGAATCATGCTTTCCTCGCTTATCTTCTTGTTTTTGGCATGTGATAAGAGTGAGTCATTTTGCCCTTCTTTAATGCACAGATCTGGTCCAAACTGATGGCCCCGGAATGAATAATTTAGAATGAGGAATGCTGCTTTCGCTTTTTTATATGCCTTTCTCCTCCTTTTGTAAGTCGGAAAGTGTGTTCTTAGGAGTGATTACTAGCCATTTAGCGACAGATAAGAAGGTAAAATAGCATATAAGAAAGTGGAAGTAGTCTCCTACTTAGATTTACCTTGATTGTTAGCAAGGATGATTTCGAATGTATCCTTTGAAGGCTTGATACTTAATACGTTAAATCTCAATTGTGTAAATCTAATCGTGTTCTTACCGCAAGTGTCCTAGCTAGATTGCGAACATTTTCTACCATTGATATGAATGAGTTTTCACGTTTTCTCTCGAAAAGTGAACTCCCCTTATTGTTGTTCTAGTGATAAGCAAGGCGTATATAGTGAGAAATCTTTATCCTAAAATAGTTTTATTTTAGCTTAAAGATAATTTTGTTAAAAAAACCTGCCCATTGTATAATGTGGGTTTTATCTTGTTGTGTTCTTGGTAAATTTTATGCCATAAAGATCCCAATCGGAATTACAAAATATTTTTCAAATCAACTTTTTGCACTAAAGTTATTCGGACAAATATTTTGTCAGGATAGCCACTCACGGCAGCACAAAGTAATAATAATTACCCCTAAAGTGTTACATGGGTTACAAACATGGGGAATCACTTGTGATTTCACATGTTTTTCGTTAAAAAATGCATTTACCACGTATGCATCCTAATATTTGTTACCGAAACCTAGAAGCACACAAAATTTGTCTTTTTAGTTAACTAACACTAGAGCTGTATACGAATCGAGTTCGAGTCGAACATGGGTGTGCTCAAACTCGGTTCGTTTAATTTTTGGTACGTTTGAACTCGGCTCGAGTTTGTTTAGAGCCAAAATATCAATGTTCGAACTCGGCTCAAGTTCGCGACTATGAAACCCTGGCTTGACTCGTTTAACTCATTTAACAATATGTGCCGAAGACGAGTTCGCAAAACTCGGCTTGTGTTCGTATTCTCCCTAACAACCAAATCACTAAATTTGCTTAAAAATCTAAAATCCTTCAAGCAATCAAGCTATAATGAATCAAAATCAAAATCAAAATACAGAAGATACAAGGAAGGATGCAAAATAAAAAAAATAAAAACAATGAAAAAGAGGTCTTGATCGATTGGCGATATCACCACTTTTTCCCCTTTCTATTCCTGTCGAAACAGAATCCGGCGATTCCTGTCGAAGCAGAATCCGACGACAGGATGTCCGTGTATGAAGAGAGAGAGAGAGAGAGAGAGGTGTTATGCTCGATCTGTCAATCTGTGAGGGAGAAAAGCGCTATGTACGATTTGCCGATCTGTGAGGGGTGTATGTGTTTAAGACGAGGGAGGTGACGGGAGAGCAAGTGCGGCTGTTGCCGATCTGTGAGGGGTGTGTGTGTTTGAGACGAGGGAGTGCGGCGGCTGTTTTTTATTTTGAGTGTTTAGGTTTAGATTTTAGTTTATATAGTTAGGGCTTTTGAGATGTTGAGCTTCATAGACTGGGCTATGCAGGAATTGGACTTATGCTTTGATATATAATTAATCACATGGGCTCCATGTTAATAAGTGGGCTTAGAGTTTTTTGGTTAATTGACTTTAAGGCCTCCAGTAATATATGTAGTTTATGTAAATATTAATTATTTAAGCATATTATAATTAAATAATTATTTAGACTAGTTGTTCGCGAACACGTTTGTGAATGTTTTGGAGTGTTCATGTTCGGCTCGTTTATTAAACGAGCTCTAAAAACTTGTTCATGTTCTGTTCATTTATTAAATGAACGAACATGAATGAGTTTTATGGAGAACGAACCACGAGCCGTTCGCAAACGGTTCGGTGCATTTACAGCCCTAATTAACACCAATACTGTCACCTGCCTGACTCAGTCTTTCCCTGATTCAAAATCTAGTTTATTTCAGTTGTTAAGCATTACAATGACCAACTTAGAGAAGTGGTAGGGGCTACGGGTTTTTGAAGATGTATGCAAGGGTCCTTTTTCTGTTGGCAGCAGAGACCAAGATAATAGCTCAGCGATGAGGATTTTCTCCCTATGTTTGAGTTTCATGGGACGCGGAAGCTACCTCCCATTGTGCAGCACATACGTTCGCTAGACCAATACACATAAGGATTTCTTTGTAATGAAAATCCACATCTTAGGCAACGAATATGGACTTTATGTGACAAATAACGACATTTATGGTTTTGCAATAGCAGGGTGTTAAAAAGACTAGTAACATGGCGTCAGGTTTCCTCGCTAATTATGTACAGTAGTTTAAACCAGGATGCCTACAGTGAATGGTGTTACCTTTTCAACATGAAATTCAGTTTACATGCATACTGTAGGGTTATTCAGTAGCATGACAAGATGATGTCTCTTCTTATTCTGCCTTTGTTATTGGCCAAAAGGAAGGCAGAATCTAAGCCTTGAAGGCAAGGAAAGAGGACAAATTAAAGTTGTGGTTTTCAGTATGTCATATGATCTATTTGATTGTTCTTCATGCTGATCTGCAGAGTTTATACCGAAGCAGAAGTGAAGAGCCAATCCCACGGTTTGACGTTTCTGGATCGAACTCTGACAGATGGTGATGCCAAAGAAAGTGGGTTCGTACCTACATGGAGGTGCTATAAAGGCTGCAGTCTGAGTCAGCTTCCAGATGTACAAAGTGAGAGACAGTGAGGGTGCGGTAAGGGTAGAGAGCAAGGCTTTCTAGACAGGCCGTGAGGGATGACAGTACTATGGAAACAAGGCTTACACGAACAGGGCCAACAATCAACAGTCCAAGTCAAGGTCCAAGTCAGGGTTCAATGTTATGTCCAATTTGTGTTTCTCTTTCTAGAATCCAAGAGCTCTCAAATTTTAGAGTGAGAAAGTGATTTTGTAAGAATGAGCCAAAAGTCCTTGAATAAGTGATAAAGTCTACTATTTATAGGAAACAGTGTGCATGTGTCATCAAGTGCCACATGGCATCCCCTGGGAGTGACTCGTCACCAGGGGTCCAAAAATACCGGTTCTCCATTGGACTGCCGGTTCCCAAATTCGCGCTACCTGCCCCACACAGCGTTGCTCTACCTATCTGAGAAGACTGACCACACCATGACAGCATGATCAGAGTAAGCCTGTTGCCCCAGCCACCGGTCCTAGCCCTTATTGAATCCCACAAGGTGTGTCAAGAGACACGTAGAAAACCTGACAGTGGTGAGGGTTGCCCCTGTAGCCTACTGCCAGGCGGACTAGGCGCGATGCCCTCCAAAGACCTGATCCTGTCCCGGAGTGACCCGGGGGTCATCGTCCTTACGACGTCAATGATCGCCGATAACGTGAGTGGACATGATCGCAGCTCAGTGCCTAGTGTCATGCAAGTCACCCCAGGTGGCGATAATTTTATGGTAACGAGTCTATCCCGCTGTGAAGGGTCCTCGTGCCAGAGTACTACGAGAGGAGCCCCTCAGAATGCTGCACACTCCGGAGAGTGGGTCGAAGCATGTTCCACGTCCATGGCGTGGGCACATGGTGTGGTGAATGAGTGTGGTGCCGGAGGCCTGTAACATGATTGTGGCGGATGGGCGCGATGCCAATGGCAGTAGACATTGATTGTGGCGCATGGGCGCGGTGCCTACAGCACGAGACATTGATTGTAGCGCATGGGCGCGGTGCCTACAGCATGAGACATGATTATGACGCATGGGCGCGATGGTAAATGCATGAGCCATTGATTGTGGCGCATGGGTACGGCGACAACCGTCGCAAGACAATACCCGTTGCCATGGGCACATGTTATGAAAGTGGCGCACGAGCGCGGCGACGACCGTCGCAGGATAATACCTGGTGCCGTGGGCATATGTCATGAAAGTGGCGCACGGGCACAGTGACGACTGTCGTGGAGACGGCACACAGGTGCGCGTTAGGTGTCCCAGAGACGGGGCGTGAGTCAAGTGTGTATGTTATACCAAAATAATAAATGCGATCTTTAGTAATGACAAAGTTAAGAGTGATGGTACGCGGCCATCGGCGAAGGGTCACTGGATGGTAGTGCGCGACTTTGGGCGATGAGCATCACAGAGGTGGTGCGCGGCCGCGGGTGACAGACGACGGACGTCGTAAGGTTGGTGTGCGAGCAATGGTGAGCATCGCAAAGATGCAAAACCCCGTGAAGACAAGTACGCGTGGACATGGAGGCCGAAGGCTGAACTTTAGGGGAAGGCCAAGGCCAACCCCCCATGGGAGGCCGAGGCCGACCCCTTGGGGAGGCCGAGGCCGACCTTGGGGGTGGCCAAGGCCAAGGCCACTTCCTATCTTTTGGTGGTTTTTGGTCATGCCGACGGTTGGTGTTTTGGTGGACAATGAGGAGTTGGATAGTCGAGGTACGACGAGCGTGCTGCCGTGAGTCACACCCACGTAATGAAAGAGGTGCCAAAGTCACACACGAGGTATACGAAGCGAACAATGCGCGAAAAGGACATTGCGCGAGAAGTGGGTAACCGGGGGGGAAGGCCAAGGCCAACCCCCATGGGGGGCCGCGATCTCCCCCATAGGGTAGGCCAAGGCCTTTGCCCTTTGACCCAGTTGCTCCGGTTGCTCCGTCGGCCGATATTTTTGGTGAAAAGGTGTTCGGGTGGTCGTGGCGTGAAGATCGTGCTACCGTGAGTCACGCTGAACGTGAAATAATTGGCACCTAAGTCGCGCATGAGGCGTGCGAAGCGAAAAATGCACGTGACTTGAGCGTGCGCACTTTGATCGGTTTGATGCGTTGAAAAATTAACCGTTGAATGTGTTGACGTGTTCGTGCGAAGTGAGACCCCAGTGTGGGCCCTTGGGTCCGACCAAGATAAGTGCAGAACACATAGTTTTCCAACTGAAATTCCCCCAAGATAATGGAGGTTCTTGCCTTTGTTCCTCCATCCACGAATCCCAAGCACAATCCTCCGTTGCACTCTCTTGCTGTGCGGCACTAGATCGATATTTAGGACGACTGGTCCCGTCTGGGTTCTCGAAAAGGTGCCACGGATGACACTCTCTTGATTGCTTTTAATGCAGCTGCCTGCCTGCCTTGACAAAATTCTCGAAACAGATAGTCATTGTTGCAATGAGAAGGTCAAGCTGAACATACATGCAAAATCGGCCGCGTTAGTGAATAGCCATATCCCTTCATGACTCCATTACCCAAATGCGTGTAAAGTGAAGTCCCAAAGCCGTAACCGTCCTAATCCTTTCCTGGCTCAAGCTTTGTAATGGTGTATTTGGAGACGTGGTCTTATTGCTAGGACTGAATTTTTGAGCAATTATGGTTTACGGGTCATTGGAGAATGCACTCAAGCTGTTTGATAAAATGTGTGAGAGCAATATCTTTACTTGACCTGGCCTGTTCGATGCACCCATTGATTAGACCACCCTAAAGACAAAATTTGACACAACTAACAGCTAAAAAGATATTACGTGTGTTGCGTTTGTGGTGAAAAATCCAAGTTTAGACAAGGAGTATGGACTTTAGGTGACAAACGGCATCCCTGCTCCAACTTCTGCAGCAGCATAGGATCCAAATCGGGAGCTTGAATGCTGCCAGGAAGGTGTTGAAGTTGAAGAGTAAAACGGCGGAGTCAAATGCTACTCGTTCACTGGACCCGATAAGTGGGGATTTATATGCAAGTGGAATTGCAAATGGTAAAGTTTCGTTATAATCAGTTCGGGGTTGGTAATTAGGTGTCATGTTTATCCTTGATTTACTCATTCTATCCTACAGTATGAATTAAAAGTTGCATGAACATTACAGGACCATTTGTTAGCTTGGAATTGACTTTCATCTGTTTCTAGTGATTGAGTAAATGGATTACTAATATAGTGGTCTCTCCACTTCACTGTGTGCCTTAAAGACGAGCATAAAAGAAAAATAGGTTACCTGCAAGAACTTATCTTATTTGATTGCTCTGCTTAAAAAGAATGATCTGAATATCAAGGTCAAATTCATTCGTTTTAAGCTTTACTCAACATTTTGCAGAAGGCACGCTGAAAACCCCTGAAAGTCCTGCACCAAAGTTTTAAGGACACTTTTTCTTGGCAACAATGTGGTGGGTTGCCACGGTGGACCAGGAGTGGATTGCTAGAACTCATCAACCTCCAAGAAATAGCTTGTATTTTCTTACCTGACTTTGATTTAGAGCTACTAAGATCGGCCTTAAAATGCCCAAGGGGGGAATTTACAAATATGCCGACTTTCATGAGGTTTTGGGTTGACCCCATGTATAAGAGTATCCTTGAGTGCCTTGCTGAAAATTGGCATGAATTTTAGGGTGCTTCCTCATAATAGTGGGCTTCCTTTGGTTGTTGCTACTATGCCTTCTTCATCCTTTTTCTTTACCCATTAGTTAGATCGGATAAATCTCTTGACTTCAACTTGAGATGCACCTTTGGATGCTTTATTCAAAGAAAAAGCTACTGACACAAAATGCTAAAATTTTAGTTCTAATTTTCACTGGCTTTCTTGTCAGGATAAGGTGCACGGAGCATCTAGAAGATATTCTTCTTTCAGGCATCTGTGCAGGGATGCTTGTTAAATTACACGGAGGACATTACAAGAGACGCTCATTGTGATTTGAAGAGCCAAAGAGAATATGGAAAGTGAAGAAAGAGAAGTAGAGTTCAGGAGAATAAATGGCAAAGAAAGCGAGAAATGGACTTGGAACTGTGATTTCCGTAGGCATATACAATTGCTACTCTGTAGGTATGTCAATCCTGTGATGCAATGTTGCTTTAAACCTGTCTTTTGAAAATTAAATTTGAAAGGTAAGCTTGAATCTGTTAAATGATAGAATGACATCACCAATACTAACTTGTGACAATATTTGACAGGCATGATTACCGAATATGCTCAATCATCTTCTTACGAGACCTTTCCCCTTGCAATTTGCAAAGGCATCGGCTAGCCAAAGTTTGGCCTCAGGTGTTCTTGTTCTTTGTTTGCTAGGATTAAGTGTTCGTTTTCGTTCAACTAAGGTAGCTGTTGTTAGTTTTGGCACAGGACATCATCTGGTTCAAGTTGCCAACTAGGGTTATGTGCACGTTTATATCCTTTGTCTCTATAATATTTACTGTATATGTGCTCATGTGTGTCAATCTGGTTGCTGTTGGTGGTAGACCATATTATCCAAGATGCCAAGCATATTCTAGTTATTCTCACAACCACCTGTGAGGTTTTCATATACTTTTGTCTGGTGAGAGAGAAAGCACCCAAGAATAAAGAAAAACCACCTTAGGCCTAGTTGATATTAGACAAAGAAATAAACTTCCCCCACAACTCCCCCTTCCATTTTTGGGGGGAGAACGTATTCCTGTATTATATTTATGGCAGGTGAGATGGTGACAATTGGGGACTAGTAAGTTCCCCAAGTTCTTGGTGACACGCTGACTAGTTGTCTATATGGATGTCTTCTTTCTCTTATAAAAGAAACCTGAAATCCTGAACACACCATTAGTGAGTTCAAACTGGGGTGATCTTAGGCTATACATCTCAGAATCGTCATGACCTGAAGACATTCAGGCTTCTTTTAACTTGATAAGTAGAGAGTATACAAAATGAAAACGACGCAGAGGGGTGGAAACCCAAATACAAGCTGTAAAAGGCCAGAGCATGAAGACGATTCACTTGCTGAATGAGAAAACACAAAGAAAGTGACAACCTCAGGAACCTTTTAACCTCCTAAAATGAAACTACAGTGCTGCTTCTCAACAAAGTTCCACTTGAAAACTAACAAACTCCTACTCTCTGATCCAGGGAACAAATAAATAGGTTCAGAAACGAAGAATGCGGCCAGAGAAGGGGAGTCTCGGCATTATGTAAGCCCGTCTATTCATTTCCTCCCAAATGGACAACATGAGACACAGCATGTTAGCCGCCTCCTCTTGCACAAATGCTTTGGTATTGTTACTGTTGGAAAAATTTAGGTTTTAATTTGTACTTTCTGTAACAAAAATACGAGCAATAGTGAGTGATAGAACATAACAACATAATAGCAAATAATTTAAAGTAATTCGGTATGAACTCTAGATAAAATTATGTAATCTAGAGTAGTAAAAGGATATAGAAATAGCTGGTCTGTGAGAGTCGCAACAAAGTCACTGTTCTAAAGACGTCATTCGCCTCCCTATGTGCAGTTGTTGACGGCCGATAAAGTCTCCAAGATAAAACCGATTGACGCAGCTATGTCTCCTGCATGTGCACGTCCACAGGAAGACGGTATGAACCAGTCAACGATTACGATGTCCAGTATAAAATAGACATAATAGACATATATGAAGATATATTGTGATAGTAGAGGTAAAAAAAACAAAGTTTGAAAACATAGTAGCTTCTAGTACACTTTTATGTCACACCCTATCGCCTTATATACATGGCCAATCATAAGCCATTTATTGGACTACATAAATATGCTTAAAAGCATTGTAACTTATGGAATAATGATAACCATTTTCAATATTGCCAAACAGTAAAACATATTATGTACTCCATAAGTCAATATGAGTTAATAATACTCATTATTACATTTGTAACTCATTTCATAATTTACATGTAAGTAAATACCATATAGCCATAAATTGCAATATAATTATAATGCTAGAAGGTACATTTTATTTTATCAAAATATTCCAACAGGTACCCCATTCCAGCTCCACGGAAAATCACGAATTGAACATAGCATGGTAGAGCCCTTGCATCTCGCCTACCATTATACAAGAACAATTCAAACGAAGCAAAATGCAAATTCCAAGCTCATCGCGATGAAGAAGCAACCTTAGGAAATCTAAAACAGTCTATAGTGGGAACATGTTGTATTTCTAAGGAGAAGGGAAGTGCTAAAACCAAGCTTGGATGAAGCAAGATCAAACTCAAGAAGATAATTCTCCAGTTGATGCCCTCCTAAGACGACTGAGGTTGTTGGATTCGATCCTCCATCCACAAATCCCAGGCACAGCACATCTTTCTCAACTTCGACCATTGAGTTGGCCCCATATATTCTGAAGTACATGCTCTTGCTTTGCAGCTGCAAATGGATGACTGGCACAGCAGGTCCAGTCTGGCTGCTAGCAATGGTCTTCGAGCTGAAACAGGCTCCAAATGGTGCCACAGATGTCACTCTTTTGATCTTCCTCGATGCAGCTGCCTTGACAAAATCTTTGACAAGAGCCTTATAGATGGAAGTCTGCAAAATCGTATACGGAGCCAGTGTGCTTAACTTTGTACCCCCTATTCCCTTTTTGTTGATTGAAAGCAACGATTCTTTGAATGAGACGTGCTTCCGATCGACATGTATAGATTTCACCCCGATGAAATACTCATCGGAATGAACGTTGCTCTCCCCAACACGAGTTGGGGAATTGTTTACCGGGTTGAGGATGAGTGGGGTGGTCATAAGCTCCTTAGACACATCTCCGTAAGGTAGCATGTAGTATGGCCCCCCGCCAATGAAAATGTCCCCAGGGCCCGTCGCACTTGAATTGGGAAGACATAAGGCAAATTTGTGAGGTAACTTAAAAGCCGATGCAAGCTGTGAAGATAATGCACTCCTAGCCCTTGAAAGGCCTATCATCCCTTTAGTACCACCAGATAATTCACTCCCGAGAATCGACCCCAACCTGGTTGATCTGCACGTAAAAGGAAAATGACGTGCCTCAACGCTGAGCAAGTAACTGATGCCATCTGTTGAGGATACAGACATGATATCCTCCCCAAGTGCTAGACCAGCTTCAATGAAGCCGTTTCCTAGAGGGTTGTAAGGATAGACACCACAAAAGTTTTTGGAACAATCCGAAGAGTAAGGATAGTTGCAGTCGGTGCATTCATAGGTTGTAGCAGCTTTACACTTGCTAGAGTTACAGCGAAGTAAGTGATAGGAAGATGAATTGTAACCATCACAGTCGAACCATAGTAATTCGCCTCCGAGATCAATTACTACATTGGCATTTGAGAGAGGTGTTCCCATGTCAACCTCAGTGTAGTACTGGAGAGTTGTGCTGTTCTTCCTGATGGGAAGGATAAGGCCATGGGGTTTTTCTGCTGCACGTGACATAAAAAAGAAGAGAGCAAATGAGAAGATGTGAAGGAGATGCTGGGAAGTAGACATTGTGAAAAGTGTGAGAGAGCTAGAGTGCAGTGCAGCTCTATTTATACTAGAAGTAGTTTTGCAGGTACCACTGGGTTCGTCAAAGATGGGGAGCCATGCTAATTGATCATTGCATTTCTTTAGTACCCACATTGTTGACGGTGGTAGAATCTATTTCAAGTTGTTGTGTGCCTCATTAATGTTCTTGCAGATAGCAATAACATATCATGGCATTATTAGCATGTGAAGAAAGTATGCAAATTCATATTATACTATTGCCTCAATTTTAATACATGTAGTGATTACATTAACAAAGGACGAAGTGATGCTCTTCATTGCTGGCAACAACCTTATGTATATCTTATTATACACTGCAATTTGGAGTACTTAAGTAGATATCTTCAATATTGATTGGATGGTATACCGTGATTGACGGGATAAAGGAGATATACGTTAGTATTTGTGTGTGGGCACACGCGTTTATGTGCGAATATTTTAAATCTTATGCTTCTCCTATGTAGACATGTCTGTGACAAGATTCCCTCAGTGTTGTTGAGTAAGTAATTCCTCGAAACTAAAGCGACATGAGATCTAGTAGAGCTGAAGTAGCACTATAGGATATTAAGAACTTGAATTTAGATACTACATAATTCTGTTTTCAAGCTTTCTAGATCCTGCTAATCTTCAACTACCTAGTCTGTCATTCACTGGAGTATTTATGTCATGATACTATATGCTTCGGCTATGGTTTGGACTTGATGGCAATTTTGTTTTGGCCATCGGACTTTGTGGATATTACGTAAGACTTCCTCCTTGTTTCCCCTTTTCTGTGTTTGTTGATGTTTCTATCAGTTTCATCTCTGAGTTTCTTCTCGCGCTGCGGTTGTATCATCATATAGAAAACTTCTCCACGTTACCCGCTATCAAGGGTTCTTACGAAATGCTGCTTGTATGTACGTGCATAAATACATTAGGAACATGATATATATCAGTAGGAATAATGTGTTTGATCATCAAAATTAAGATATCAAGTTCGTCTTGTCATTCCCGTTATGTGAGTACTTCTTGTCACTCTCCTTACTCTTTAAGATAGTAGATAGCCGCGACAACCAAGTCTGAATCTCAAAAGATAGTAATTCTTTTTTAACCCTTCTTTATCATCTTACTGCTCGATTGTCCACACTGTATGTTTCTCAGAAAGTAAAGAGCAACACCCTGACCTGCCCCCTTGTACACTTTCTTGAACATCATATTACAAAATGCGAGAAGTTGTGTGATGCGAATAGAGGCACAATTATTCCTCAAAAATAATAAAGATTTCAGAGCTAACTCATGCTAGAACAAATGGCTCCGGAAAAGAGGAAATATTCTATTGAAGTCAGGAAGGCCAAGACCATGATGGTAGTCCCATGTGTGTGAGCAAGTTGGCATTAGTCAAAGAATGAAACTTCCCTTTTATGCGCGAGGAAATTCGTCTCTCTATTAAAATGATTAGGATGATGGCAATTTCAAGTTGCAACTCCGGATTTGGTAACTCTTGGCTACACAAAGGGGCCAAGAGTTACCAGCTCTGTAGAAAAGAGAAAGCTATCTGCGAATCTAACCCAAATCCTAAACGCTAACTGTCTGCTCCTGCTTGAGCCTTTCCAAAATCCATCATCCCTTAGAACCACCTGCAGAGTCTCCCAGGAGCAGTAAAACTGCATAGAAAAAGGGAGTGGCTAGGACTAAAAACACCGCATTGTTGTTGTTAGGCAACTCAACTTAAATAAAAGTTACAAAGGTGCCTCAGTTTCATCCCTTGGATTGTCCAATTTTGTTACGTCGTAGCTGTTTTTTTTTACCCTTCTTTTTTTCTTATTACATCCTGCATATAAAACAGCCTAGGTTCTAGTCGATCGGATACCATGAAACTTATAGCGACTGTGGTGCGGTCTAGGGTTCTTGTAAGACATGTTAATGTAGCTGCCTTAAACCAGTTTTTACTAGGATATCATGCATTACGCTGTTCACACCAGTACCCATGATCATGAAGTAGATCAAGTAACCACTCAGACCTTAATTTTTCATTCACGGCACTCTTTTTGCCAAATTCTTGGCATTTGCCCAACTGAAAGTACAAAAATCACAATTGAATTTAGCAAGTGCTAAGAAGAAGAAAACGCAACACCTCACTATGCCTGACATTCCTGCCCCCAAAGTGCACACCAGGAACAAGTTACGGAACACCTATGGTCCTACACTTCTGTTTTGGGAACAAGTGACGTTCCCAAGCAGAAGTGAATTGCTAAACCGGAGCTTTGACGAGGTTAAGTCAAACTCCACAAGATTATTCTCCAGTTGATAGCCACCTAAGACGATGGAGGTTTGTGGCTCCAATCCTCCATCTACAAAACCCAAACATAGTACATCTTTCTTGACTTTAACCATGGAATTGGCACCGTAAATCCTCCAGCGCGAGGTCTTGTCCTGCAGTACTAAATCGATAACCGGCACAGCAGGACCAGTCTGGCTGCTGGCAATAGTTCTCGAGCTAAAACACGCTCCAAATGGTGCCACGGGTTTCACTCGTTTGATCTTTTTCAGTGCAGATGCCCTGACAAATTCACTCACAAGAGCCTTATAGATGGTATTATGCAGAACAGTGTGAGGGGTTATGGTACTTAATTTTGTACCCCCAACTCCCTTTTTGTCAATCGACAGCAAGGAACTGGTAAACAACACAGGCTTGTCATTGACACTGATGGATTTGACACGGATGAAATACTCATCAGATGGTTCGCGTTTAGCAAAAGTGGCGGTGTTCACTGGGTTATTGATGAGTGGGGTGGAGATGAGTGACTTGGAATAATCTTTTGGGTTTTCTGTTGGATGATCAAAGATGTAATATGAGCCCCCACCTAAAAATATGACCCCTGGAAATGACTCGGACGAAGAAGGCATACAAAGGGCAAACTTATTTGGTAACTTGAACGCTGATGTGAGTTGGGTGTGCAATGCGGTTTTAGTCCTTGCGAGACCTGCTATGCCTTCTGTACCACCAGCAACGCCTTCTGAGAATGATGAGTCTGAACAGGAGAAGAGAAAATCGGGAGCCTCAAAAGCGGACATGAAGGATTTACCATCTGTCGACGATACGGTTATCCCATCCTCCCCAAGCCTTAGATCTGTTATTACAGCCTGAAAGGGTTTCTAATGCCGACACCGCATGTATTGTTGGTGCACCCTGGCCTAGTAGAGTGGTTGCAGTACTCGAAGCACGAAGCGCCCTTGGCCCTCTTACACTTGGTGGAGCCACAGCGGATTGGCCGATAGGATGGTGAACTGAAGCCATCGCAGTTGAACCATACGTACTGGGCTCCAAGATCGATCACTGCACTAACGTAGGTGCTTGGAAGTCCCATCTCAATGGTGGTGTAGTACTGTTGAGCTGTGTTGTTCTTTAAGATGGGAAGGATGAGGGCAGGGACAGCAGGTAATGCAAGTGAAAGAGGAAACGAGAAGACGAGGAAGAGCATGGAAACATAAATGGAAGAAGCCATTGTTTGTGAGTAACTTGGAGTTACAGGGTAATCTGCAACTCTTTTATAAGCAAAGGAGATCCAGAGGTACCACTAGGTTTTCAAAGCTGGTGTGCCATAACATTAGTTTTGTACTACTTCTTCGCCACATGTTGCATCAGGAAGCAGATATCATAACAGCATTAATTAGCATGTAAAATACATGTAACAATATTTATTGAGAAAATATTTAATAGTTGTTTAACACCACCACGTCACCAGCTTATATGGTGTTAGACTACTAGTAATATTCTGCAAACTACTGGCATGTTGTGGATCAAATATTTAGCTTCTTAATTAACCACTGTTTATCGTGACAAAAATACATGTTAGAATATATTACTTGTATATAACATAATATGTACAAAGAATCTTTATATATGCATGGATGTAGTATCCTACAAGGACTAGGAAACCCTAAAGAATATTCTAGATTAGAGAAAAATAACAATATAACCCCTCAACAATATACAATCTTACAAATAATCTTAACACCCCCCCCCCCCCCCCCAAAAAAAAACTCAAGGTGAGAGAGAACGAACCAACTGGAGTTTGGAAACTAACTTTTGAAGTCGCCCTAAACAATATACAATCTTACAAATAATATTAACAATACAAAACTCACATCTCTCTCTCTCTCATTCATCGTCATCTCTCTGCCATTCATCGTCATTGGAGACCCTACCATCAAACATATTCTTCACTTCTGATCACCACCATGATTGCCTTTCTTTATCTGTCTACCAACGGCTGCACCACCATCGACAGCCACTGCAATTTAACCCGATGAAAATACACATACACACACCCCACCCATCGGTTTCGCCCACCCATCCACACAGGCACCACCCCCACAGACACGCAACACCCACTACCCCCAATCCACCACAGTCGATCCCCCACATCCCCCAAAATCCCCACAAAACCCCGCCGCCTTCAAAGCCTTCCACCACTAACCATCCCTCACCCCACCCATGAATGCTCGCCCAGTCCATCAATGCACATACCCTAGGGAGATGAAAGAGAAAGAAATGAATTCGATTGCTTCTTTTCTTTTCCCTTTTTTTTTTTCCAAAAATCACCCCCTCCTTCAATCCCCTCCACCACCCCGGCCACCTTATCCTCTCGTCGGCAGAGCCAACACCGTCTTTTCTCTCATCCTGGCCCTCGCCTTCACCCTTAAATTCCAAAATTGCTTCACCGCCGACCATCAAGAAACTGGGCATGTGTTTTTGTTGTCAGGTTAACAGGTGATGTAAACCATGATAAACAGTGACTTAAGTTCGCTGCTCCACTACTCTACAATATTGCTTAGCATAATTTTACTGGTAGTCTAACATCACATATGATAATGACGCGATGTTAGATAACTACCAAATATTTTCTAATATTTGGTGGAGGTGCGATTCCTTTGCGCTTCACTACAAATATGAAGTATATCATATGGCTGCTCATTTCTGGCAAGACTGACATGCCTATATTGTTTAATCATCTTGCACTAATACCTGAAACAGAATTATGATGAAGTATGCATTATATATATGGCTGTTCATTGCTGGCAAGACCCATGTTTAATCACCCTGCACTAATACCTGAAACAGAATTATGGGTTAATCTCTTACTATTTTTGTCTCATTGCTTGGATGGTCCATCTATCATTGTTTATCGATGAAGATGAGCCATTCAGTTCCTACTACAGACTACATACATTTCCAGGACCAGGGTCAAGATGTTATCTCAGAAATTAGAATGTGCCACATGATTCAATACCATATATCTAAATCAGAGGAGAACGGACTCATTGCTTCTGACTCCCGTAGTTGAGAGGTTTGGAAAGAGTTGAATTACGCAGCCCTTTAAGGGTGCAATTTGGACAGTACAATGCGTAACGTCAGTTCGTAAAAATATAGACTTACTTTATAGAGACATGAAAATGACACAAGATTTTGAGCCCCTAAAAAATATGTGCCGAACATGAATCAAGATTTAAAATGTCTGCCTGTAAAAAATTCAGTCCTTCCAACTTTATTTAATAAATGATATAAATCAATTTTTTTGTATACAAGATATGTTTTTTTTTTAGTCTTTCAATTTCAAATCATCAAACCGTATGAGTTTAGAGACATTTGAAGACTTATTTTCTTTATTTCTGTTTTGTTTCTTATTATAGAAAAAGACTTCTTTAAGATTGTTTCTAGACTCTTATCTTTTTTTTTCGATTATTTTTTCTTAAAATTTTTGTTTCCATGCTTATATTTAAATCCATTTTCAGACTTCACTATAATTTTTTTTATTATCATGAGTAATTAATAGATTTGGATGATAATTGATATATTTGTAAATTAAGTACACAAAAACAATTTTTGACTATGTACAACCCATGGGAAGCCCCTGTCCAACTTGTGCCCATAAAAATTTTGACAGGTTAGGCGTGCATAGACATTATTCGGCCCGTAGTTGGGCTGGGGCTTGACGTGGGTAAGAGTGTTTGAGAGTGGACTGAGTATGGTTTGTCCTTTGGGGCCATCCAACCCTCTCAAGTTATAGCTCTAGCAGCCTTCCATTACATTAATATAGAGAATAGAGAAGGCTTCACTATTCAAGAGAATACAAGTGAGGTTTTTATTTTGCCAAAAGAACTTTGGAACAGTAAGTACATGTTACAAAGTAAAATTTTCAAGCTCCTATACTCATGGTTGGTGTAATAAAATATTTTGATATTATTATAAAGATATAACTTAGTAGACTTTTCCTTACTCTAGTATCCTCTGTGTAAAAAAGTTCCCAATTGAATCGAGGAGAGTCACCCCTAGACTACGATTGTTACCACTTTCAGTTGTATTCCTTTTCCTTACCCCTTATGAATGTTGTGTAGCAGTATAATCAAAAGAATAAATTTTAACCGACTATATATCCAGCTTGTGTGAAGATGCATGATTACAAATTTTCATGTAACGATAATAAATGATCGCTTAATATGTTTAGTAATATTATTGTTAATACTAACAGATTTTAGCCATACTTTCTAAACATCTCTAAACAATTTCAGTAAAAATATTCAGCGATCGTTAGCTGTCGCTACGCGTGATGTAAGGTTAATGTATACCCTGCTTTGTTAAGGAAGCTTTTCCTCCTACAACCCGAACCCGAGGAGGGAACCCCGAACCCGTAATTGGGCCTGGGCCATCATAGGCTACGTGCACACACAGTTGAAAACCATACTCCCCCTTATATGCACACAGTCGAACAGAGGAGCGTATATATCACGCGCTAGGGTTCGATCACTCGCACACGATCTTGAGAGGTAGACCCTTTCTCTCGCTTATGAAATTTCATTTGCGTTGCAATTATTTGCTTAAGTACTTGATTCTTACCATATAATGCGTCCTTTTTGTGCGTTTTCGTGGGTGCTTGTGTGTGTGGATTTCGATCATTGCTGGTCTGTGTGTTTGCGTGTGTGTGTGTGTTTAAGGTCGATGATTGCTGCTCTGTTTTTAGTCCTGTTAAATCGGAATCAATTGTTAATAGGGCTTTCACTGTTAATCATGTTTAATAAGTGAAAGGCGAATTGTTATGAACTGATTTTGTGGTTATGTAATGTGATGTGACAAATTACTATTTTCATGTCTCCAATGTCAGTAGGACATATATATCTTTGATTTTTCTTCTCTAAGCTCCATTCTTGTATTTTGTTTACTTTTTTGTAAGACAAGTGCTAAGTACATTGTAAAAACAGCGAGTCTATAGTTATTCTATTAGTTCCTTTCACTTTGTTCTGTATGTGTGTGCATGCGTATGTGTATGTACGCATGTTTGTCTGTGTCTTGGAATATCCCCAAGAAATTCGTTGCATATATAGAAGCTTAACTTTCGCCTTATATTGCCCAAAATCTTATGAAATTAAATTTCCACATTTCTGGAAAAATTGCTCAAATATGATTGAAATAAAAGGGGAAGCTTTGGCTCAGGTTACAAGAAACGACAGTTAACTAGTTCCATTGTGTGTGGCACCTACTTCTAATGCATGTGCAGGGTAGTTTTTCAGTTTCTCGGGGGCTACTAGCAAGCAATGGACGGAATTAATGAGATCTTTCGGAAACAAGTAACAGCACTTCGTAGAGCTATTTTTGCAACAAAATCTGTTAAAGATGATAATTTTCCATGCCAAATCGAAGAGGTACTTGTACCTGTTCAAATCTGATGAGGTATTTTGATATGAAGTACTGATCCGTTTGGAGGTTCATCAACTAATTATTTCCTTCTTTATCATAGGGCTTGTTCCTTGGGTCACTTGGAGCCGCACATAACAAGAGTGCATTGAAAGAATTGAACATCACGCACATCTTAACTGTGGGCAACTTTATGGAGCCTGCATATCCAAATGATTTTGCTTGCAAAACTATTGATGGTAGGAAAGTCTTGATTTTGATCCATGAAGCAGTTTTTTTGTATGTAATGCTATGCTCTTTGGCTATTACTACTTTGCTTTATCTTTGGCTATAGCTATTTTGCTCTGCATTTGGTAATCTAATTTCCTAGTACTTGTATCATATAGTGGCTTTGAAAGGAGTTAAGGCTGTCATTAGCTAATACTTCAGATGGATATGCAGTCTGTTTCTTTTAACTGCCTATTATGGTTGTGTTTCAGATTTTCTAAGTGCAGGTCAACTATATCTTGTCTATAGTTTAAAAAGTTGTTGCATAGAGAGACTTGTTATTTCTATCATATCTTTCGTTTTGCTAGATTTTGTTTTTTTGTGTGACTCAAGTGATTGACTTCGACATAAAGAAATATCCATCTCTAGGTGGTATAGTGGTTCAGATTATGGTAATTATTCCGGTTTGGCATTCTCGAAATTAAGTTTGAGTTGAAAAGTTTGATATTCTTTGACTTCAAATGGGAAAATTGAGAATTGGATAAGTTCTTATAAGGTTGCTCTTTCTGGATTTGAGGTAGTCCCTGATAGAGAAGACTTTGATATAAGTAACTATTTTGGGGAGTGCTTTGATTTCATTGACGATGCCAGAAAAACAGGCGGCAGCGTTTTGGTGCACTGCTTCATGGGAAGATCCAGAAGGTATTCTCAAATTCATGTTTATATTACTTTCCAGGATTCGTGGCATATACACATTTACATTAAATATCCAGCTTTAGTAAGCCAGTCCCAAGGAAGTATCGTGATTTATTTTTTTATTAATAGAAAAATTCACGTACATTTACGGATTGTTACCTGGCCGATTAACTCTGGGGGGTGATTATTTAATGTAGCCCATTTTCTGTCAGTGGGATGGGGTTTACCTGAGTTTGCTCAATCATAGCAAGCTTAAACTGTTGCATTGTGATATGGGTTGTTTGGATGGAGTGGGGGTGATTGATTCTCTAGAATTTTGTGAACATAGTGGAAGGAAATAGAACAAGACATATGTATCACATTTTCCAGAGTGATGTTGATTAGAAGGCCCTATAAGCACGGACAATACTGGAAAGGTCTGCCCACATCGAAAATTTAATAATTTGACATTTCCATATTGTATCATGGTTACTATATTTTTTGGACATTCTTCACAAAGTGATTAACAAACAACAATTATGTATTATTTCCTTAAGTGTGCAAATGAAGAACGGGGACTACAACACCATTTTGTGTTAGGAAATAACTTTCTAGCGATATAGAAAAACAGGTGTGGATTTACTTTTATGGAAGGTATCTACCTACACAGGTACACTAGTACTTTTCTACCTTTTGTAAAAAAAAATGTAGCACTGTTCTAGCTGTTTGGTATTAGTGTTTTCACATCTGCGCATTATAGCCATTAAAGTGCTCCCTTTGCCCGCCCCCCTCCCCCTATATCGTCCGCCACGGGGTTTCCTATATTTGCTCCGGTTTTGGTTTGCTACTTTGTAGAGGATGAGGATCCTCTGCTGTAATAGCTTTGGTGACATTAGTGACAAAAAATTGCCACTAAAAACATGATTGTTGCTATTGTACATTTATCGTGACAATGTTTTGTCGCTAAAATGCATTTAGCTACATTTTTCTATTACAGTAGAAGATTCCAGTCCGTTAGTAGAATATTATGTTCAAGTTGTAAAAAGTCTGTAATTGCTTAAGAGTGGGTTCTCTGAGAAAATAAGTATTGTCCTCGTGAACTTCTAAATAACATGTCAACCATTAATTGGAGGTCATTACACTCATTTTGCAGTGTCACAGTCATTGTTGCCTATCTGATGAAACCGCCTCATAGTATGAGCTTGTCTAAAGCATTGGAGTACGTGCAGAGTAAACGACCAGTGGCAGCTCCGAACCCCGGCTTTATGTTACAGCTACAGAACTATGAGAAAAATCTTCGAGGTACATTAGCCTTGATGTACTCAGTTTACTGATCCAAGCTTTTAACTTCTCTATTTTTTCTGTGAAAGTAATTAGGTGGCTCTTGGCATTCCTCAATTGCTTGGTTGAATAAGTTAATGTGGAAATTGGCTTTAACCTATCATTTTTAACTTTTCTGAAAGAGAAAGGGCCAGGCATCTGCATAAAATTTTAAAAAAAAACTTAAAATGACTAAAACATATTTGAACTTGAAAATCTCATTCTCCACGCTGCACTATTGCTTGAAATTCCAGTCTGAAAGCTTAGCTTCCATACTGAAACTTCAAGAGTTTTGAGTTGAAAAATAAGATAGTTTAGGTAGTTTTTACATGGAGAGAGTGGTCGAGATATTTTTGATGCCCTATTGATGATAGAAGTATGTCAGTAGCTGTTGGGATTTCTGTACCCGAATAATTACACAGTAATGCTCGAAGATGACACTTAATTATTGCGCAGGTCTTATTTTTGAATTTTTTTTGCTGCATAGTACTCGTTGTTTCGATAATATTACTGCCAAAAAAGTGTTTAGTTCTGTAACATTGTTTTGGCTTTAGTAATACTAGCTAATGGACCCATGCAAATGCACTGATTGGAATGCAATTTGGTTCTCATCAATCATACATTTTTGCATAGTCGATTACATTTTGAATGAGGAAAAATAAACTATAGTACTGTGAAAATCAATGACACGAAAACCATAATTGAACTATTTAGGAACAAAGAATACAAGAGTCAATTATTAGCAAGTAAAAGCACCGCCAAATGTTACCATTTTAATGTAAGTTCATAACCCAAGTAAACACTTACAGTCACATAATTGCTACAGATTACATTGTGTACGACATCATCTACGCACTCAGAACTTCAGCCCTGATGGACATAGCATCAACCTCATTAAACTATTGTGCCTGATGAATGAAGTCTCGGAAATTGTTAGCTATCATTGTCTCTGTGGTCAAAGAGACGGAAGTAAGTTACGGCCTGATTGAACTCGTTAATTACCCTAATGAAGAACTTGGGTTTACTTCAATAAAATTGCTAATCAGTCTCTCGCCATTCATGGGCCAAACTCTAGAAGAAAGACTATGCAAAATCAGAGGCCAACCCGAGAGAGCCTACTTAGTCCACTAGAAACAATAGTGGAAAGATCCCCCACCAAAATCTAACACTCAACCTAGCTCTTCTCAAGAACAATGTAGTTCCCATAATTCCCCAAAATATCACTCAAGTTCAAAGAAGTGGCACAAGATCAAGCAAACATGCAAGTGCTTACTTGGAAGGCCTAGTGGTGTTCTCGTCAGATACACAGCAACATCTTTCAAACACCAGACATTCCTTCTGGCACCATAACGTGTGCTCTTCAAGTAGTATAATTCTTTTGTCTCAAGGATGAATGCCAATAAATTGCGGGAAGACGTGAAGAAGAAAAGTTAATATGCTTTATCCGTTACGAAAGGAAGAGCAGAATACTTTTATACATCGGGATGGGAAGATGAGGCGGGGGGGCAGCACTGCGTGCCTTAATTGCAAAAATAATAAGATGTTCAAATTACTGTCACAATGATAAGTGAATCGGAAGTTGAAATCAAGTTTAAAGATAACAAGAAGTGTAAATTATTTGTAACACTATTAAGTAGAGACTAGAAGCCTAGATTCAAGGTAAACTCAGATGTCACCGGAGAGCTGGGAATTGAAAGGGAACACGTGGTGACATTCCAGAGAGGGGCTCGCCTTTTATATACTTATGATTTATGTACATATTATATTGATATTGATTTGCTAGCCTACCATTTTACTAAAATCTTTTACTGTGTAACCTGCCCTTTGCTTGTATATTGTTACTTATTATTATCAGTTTTCATTTACCAATGTATTAACAACCTTCGGAAATGCAGGAATAATTTGAAGAAGGGCGCTTACAGTTTAGCACAGAGGTGATTTCCAGTTTGTCAGATTGGCCTTGAACTCTGGCATTTTAGTAGTAGGTCATATCACATTGTAGCGACGTTGTATAGCTGTATAGAGAACTGATGCTTATTCTTTACACTATTTGACATGAAAAAGTGAGCTATTCTTTCCATTTATTGCCTGTTACACATGGCCTTGGGGGTTGGGATCCAAAGGAAATTTTTTTGAATAGTCTTTTGCTTTTAGACGTGATACCAGCTTTGGTTTTTCATTTTCGTTTTCTAACATAAACTAATTCAGTAATTCACATGTAACTATTAAAAAAATACTTCAATGTAACCAGCGGAAAAGATGAGAGACGCCGGTTCAGCAATTCATATGTAGTCTTTGAAAAATGTTTCAATGTAGCCAGCGGAAAAGATGAGAGACTAATATAACTTTGGCAACCTATTTTTTGAGAGAATTCATCCATCTCGTTAGATTTCACTTGTCTGTTATATTACGCCATCTCTATCATAGTTGTACTAAAAACTCGTCGTATTCTACATACGTTATTAGGTTCTTCTGGTCGTGGCCAGATAATTAAGAAACAATGCTCCAGCTTCACAACTACCCCGTCCCTTATTTTGGTTTTTGATAAACCGACACGCCTATAATACATCGTAAACATAGTAATTTTGTCTAACATCTTTAGCCCTCCTTCCAAAAACCTACATTCCGAGTATTGTGAGAGAAAATCTCATGATCCTTTTATGGAGGGCGATGAAGAGGGAGGCGAGCGTGGCATGTAGATAAGAAGGTGAAGCAGCAAGTAATGTGCATGCATGACAAAGATGAGAAATCAATCTCCCCCTCTCTCTCTGCTTTTAACTCACGCGGGGCACGTAATTGTCCCAAGTTGTTTAACGTGAGAGCTGTAATATGTATGCACACATACACTACGAGAGAGAGAGAGGGAGAGCGAGGGAGTAAAACTAATAAACCTCACGAGAGTGAAACACACTGCATTTAATGGAAAAACCTTGACGTACGTAGACATACCTACCTACTTGGTGGCAAAAGCCAAGTTGGCTATGAAAGTCTCGCGTATATAAGTTGCAAGGGATGCTACAAGCAGTGATGGTGTGCGCTTCTTCTGGTTTGATCAGGACAAAGGGAACATCGAGCTCTCTTTCTGCCGCCAACCCAAAGCGAACATGTCTCACATAGCTGTGGAGAGGAACAGGAGAAGACAGATGAATGATCACCTCAAGGTCTTGCGATCCTTGACCCCTTGCTTCTATATCAAAAGGGTATCTCCCTCTCTCTCTCTCTCTCTCTAGGATTTTGTATCTGTGGAAATATGTTGGGAGACCTCTTGTCTGGTTCCTCTCGGAGATATGGCAATGGTGAGTGGAATTTTTTTGGTAGAATGCTGATTGCATCAAATAGTTGAGACCATATGTCTATAAGCTGATAACTTAAGCTACGGTATTACCAAATTTATCGCGATGGACGAAAGCTCTGCAAGCCTCCACCTTAAAAGAATGACGCTAGCTTTCCTTTTCGGCCCATCCTTGTTGTATAAAAATAACAAATAACAGTAAGATATTGTGTATACATGTTCTAAGGGCTGAACTGGAAGTGCAAAACCACCCAAAATTTGGTAGGATAGATGAGAAAAGTCTCATTCAAAAGGCCCAAGGATGTAATAGAACTGTCCCTTTCAACCCTACCACCTAGAGGATATGACTGGACTTGATCCTTTAACTGGTAGGGTTGCAGCAAAAGCTCAGACAAGTTTTTTTTTTGCTCCTTGGCCTCCTCGTTGGTTATTACCTACCGCTGTTATATAGTAGCTGAAAACCAACTAAAAGTTTCTCGCTTCATGTTAAAGGGAGATCAAGCATCCATCATAGGAGGTGTCATAGAATTTATCAAGGAGTTGCACCAAGTTCTACAGTCTCTGGAGTCGAAGAAAAGGAGGAAGAGTCTAAGCCCCAGCCCTGGTCCAAGCCCGAGGCCATTGCAGCCGAGTCCTCGACCCGCTGATAGCTCCTTTGGGTTCGAAAATGTGAAGGAACTCGGAGCATGCTGCAATTCTCCAGTTGCAGACGTTGAAGCCAAGATCTCTGGGTCGAACGTCATCTTGCGAACTGTTTCCCAACGAATTCCAGGACAGATTGTCAAGATAATCAGCGTCTTGGAGAAACATTGCTTTGAAGTTCTTCATCTGAATATCAGTAGCATGGAAGACACTGTCCTGTACTCCTTTGTCGTAAAGGTATACTCCTTAACATCTATATACATCCTTTTGCTTCCAGAGTCGAAACTTTTGCTTCATTCTAATTCTGTGCGCATGCTTTGAGCTTATCTCGTGTAGATTGCATACATGAATCGCTGAAATAACACCACTTTAATGTAATCTTACTTGAAAGAGAAGCCTCCTACGGTCCTTCGTGTCTGTGCATCTCATTCTTGTGATACTGCTTGGAGGATATTTTTCGCAAACTTAATTAAGAAAAAGAAAGATGGTTTAATTTTTAAGGATTATAGGTTGTTAGATGCTAATCAACTTGTTGAATAATAACTAGTGAATTAGACAATATAACACGATCGGCTATATTGAGGTTTACATACTATCCATCAAAAAGGAAAGCACAGAAACAGATTACATAGCATCATATGCTCCTAAGCATGAAATGGTGGTCAAACATACGCATGCATGCAACGTATGTAAGGCGTCGACGAAAACAAGCCGTCAAACTCAGCATATAGAATGCTCTTATCAGTTTCATTGCATTTGAAACCTTAAATATCGATCAGTACATTTTTATGCAGTTCTAGGTGATATGTAAACTGAATACTAGGTTTGTCATTTTCGTTCGTTTCGCCATGGTGTAGTGCTAATCATTCGAGTATACAAACCTGATTATTCTTCTTTCTGATGACCAATACATCATCACAGATAGGGCTCGAGTGCCAGCTGAGTGTTGAGGAGCTAGCAGTTGAAGTGCAACAAAGCTTCTGCGCCAAAGCAGTTTATGCAAACGAGATATAAATAATAAAGAGATGTGCAACAGAAACAGAATCCAAAATAGAGTGTAGACCTGACAAAGTAATGGTGCTACATCTTACTACATGACCATTTCCTGTAAGGGATTACACATGCTTCAGTAATTTTCGACAAGTTAATGGCGTTACACCATAGAGAATAGACATGCAAGAAATGAAAAGATTCATTTCTTAGCTGAATGCTGTTGTCAAGTTTCATGATAATATATAGAAACATCTCTTCTCTTGTTTCTGTATATATTATGCTTTCATGAGAAAGTTTAACTGCAATTATGCTTCTAGAGAGTAGTTTGAATGCTTCAATATTAGTCTTATTCCCTATTTCTACTTTCATTTGTCTTCTTTTAATCAATTGTTATGCATTAACAAAACATAGTAGATATCGACTGGCCTGGTTTCATTCAAGGCCAAGTATCTGACTATATTTCTACAGTCTGTCAATGAGGTAGATGGGAATATAGGTGCTCATCGTTAGTGCTAGGGATGTATAGATATATTTCAGTTTGGGTACTCGTACCCCCACCTCACACCCCTAATGATGGTCGAAGTTAGAATCCTGAGCTGATTAAAGAACAATTTGCGCACACATAGACATGCAATTATAGCTTCTTCTTTTTTTGGTGGTACTTTTTAATGGCACAACTATTTGGCGGCCTTTGAAAGCCGACTCCACACATTTCAAACACTATCGTGCTGTTCATTTCTTCAGGAACTTCGTTGACACACATAAAATTCTGTCTATTCAGCTCCCAAGTTGGTTAGGTACGTAGTTCGCACCCTGGTCTGCCTCTCTCACGACCCAAACAATGTGCTATATATACATAGTAGCTTTTTTACTGAATATTGTAAATCTTTACAACTAAATTTTGGAAACCATATAAGGTAACTAATCCGGAATGCGAATATGGGATGTTGTCCGTAATTGAAAGCTTAATTGAGAGGGACAATACATGTATAATACAATATATGCATCGAATTTGCATAGAGATTAAAGGAAGCAAATTTTCCATCAATTAGGGAGGGATCATGGCCCCCTCCAACCCTCCCGGTGGTCCGCCCTTGGTGGTGGTATAATACCAGTGATTGTGTGGAAGGGGTGAGGGTGGTGGTCGTATGGTGTCAGTAGTGATAATGGTGGTTGTGGTGTGCGTCTAGTGATGGTCATGATTGTATTGGTGGTAGTGGTGATAGGGCATCACCAATAGTAATAATGGTGACAATTGTGGCAATAGTGGTGGGTACTGGCTATATGACTGTTTAGTGATTGTAACGGTAGTAGCGGTGGTTGATGGCAAGGCAACGGTGGAGACGATGTTAATGGTGGTGGGGGTAGTCAAGGTGGTGTGGTGGTGGCAACAATGACGAGGGTGGTCATGGTAGCTATGGGAAGAAGGGGGTTGTGGTGCGCTGTCTGGGTTGAAAGGCGTGTAGAGATTATGAAAATTGTGAAATTAGATAAATAAGTGTTTTTAGTTTAAATAAGTCCAAATTCTACGGGATCTGAGAAATTTTCATCGGATTTCACACAATAAAAACACTTCATCAAATTCCATAACATGCAATTTCAATTCTCAATTTTCATACATTTTTATCGACTTTAACATAAAATTTCATCTGTATAGGGGTTTGTGTTTTTAGTTTTAACCGAGTTGGGCCGCCTTGCTTGGTTGAGAAATTACCTTTTAAAAGGCCAACCCAGATCTTAGGCCCACCACCTTCTGTAAAAGTCAAAACAGAATTTACCTCCAAAAAGTCATGTACATGAATGGGCTACAGGCCCAATGTTCTACCTATGATCGGACACGTCATTAATGGTATTTTTTTCTATTTCACTAAATTATGAATAATATCGTTGTTACCCACGTCATAGAAATTTTTCTATGATATAGTAATGCATTAATTTTTCTTATATCTCCAATTAAAAAAAAGTCATAATCCAGTTCATCGGATAAAGTGAAACTAAACATTTCTCTCGCTTTTATCAATTGGTTGAGCTGCTAAAGCCACTTAGAATCGTACAAAGACACTTAAGGCTATCGATTCCTACTTACATCCGGAACTACGGAGGTTAAGAGTTGGAGAGAGAGCTACCTTCCATTACGCCGGTCAGACTCAAGAGGCTTTCGATGAACAAATTCCAACACTTCACCCATACATGAAAGTTAGTCATGTGAAACTCTTAAGAATGAGAGTGGAAAGAGCACTCGAAGAAGTCACTAATCACCTTTTCTCCAAAACAAACAACTCAATTGGCTTGTTATCAAATTGGGCTTATGGGCCCTCCATTGAAAATGATGGAACCATATACCCTACATGATTGATCTGTCACATAAAATTGGCTAGCTTGTGCACTGTCTTTTGTCCCCTCGCATTCGCTATGTTGCACCTTGTTGGTCAATTAACATGACTCAATTTTGAAGATTGTAGCCCCTAGAAAGAAGGGGATTAAAAATTTTCCTTCTTCCGACCACGGGGTACACTGTAAAAAATAAAAAAGTCTCCAGAAGAGTTATCACAAATTTCCTTATATCAAAGTATTTTTTGTCTTTCGCTCTGCGAGTGGCTTGAGCCATGTATGCCATGGATTCATGGATATATTCGTGAAGATACTACCGGCTATACTAAATGAGGTCGCAAACCTTTTTTCGAATATGTCCCCCAGTGAGTGACCGGGTGATGTTAGGGATAATACAAAACTTAGTGCACTAAGTTATAATATTATACGTCAGACTCGTTGTGTGGTCCAATGCCTATAATATTTTTCATGCACACCCCTATACTACGCTTCCCCGCACTAAGTCAGTGAAACGCACCTTTGGATGGTCTCCCTGCATGCCAGCCACAAGATTTTTCTCTTCCTTTTGACACCATATTTAAATTTGTCGCACATAATGTGAGACAATCTCCGCACATCTTTCGTCAGCGTATCGCGCCTATTCTTAGTTGCAATGTCTCCAATGCATCTATTACACAACCGTCGCATGAACAATTCGATCACGCCCACCAAATCGAACCGACACTGTAGTAGCAAGTAGTAAAAATGTACTCGCACGATGGATGGTGGACTCTCTGTTTCAATTGGTCGGTGAGATCCTTATGTCTTTCGAGAGATTTGCTCACTCGTTAGTGAGAAACATATGCCTTTAATGTGGAACGTGGTCTTCTTGCACATAATGTAGCGCAATAACCACACTGCACCATGTAAGGCTGAGTACCCATATGGTAAAGTTTGTTGGATTTCCAATCATACATGTTTAATGATTTGTTCAAAATCATTTCAGCAACCTTTTTGATAAGTTAGTGACGGTCATTATAGTAATTTTACTTTGCTCCTTTATTGCTCTCCCTCATCACGTTCCCCACGCTACTCAAATGGTAACTTCCCCGGACTCCGAAACGTCGCTCACACGTCTCTTTGATCCTTCGTACCTTCCACCAGCAGAGTGTAACGTTTACATCCCTCACATCTCCTGTGTTTTGTGTGCAATTGATGTTTTACTTGGTTATCCTAATATTAACGCAACTCATTCTTAGTTTCGATGTTGTATTTTATTGCAAAGTTGTCTTGACATTAATTATTTATTTATTTTTCAGAGGGACCATTTGTATTTAAATTTTCATAGGGTATCTTTTTGCTTCTTTTTTTTCTTTTCTTTGTAATGGTATTACGCAAGCAATGGGCATGATCCCTTGTAAGTAGTGATGCCTCCACTGCCACCGTCCACCAGCTATCCCAATATTTCAAGGTTGGCACACACAGAAGTGAGTCAAAGTGCCATAATTTATAATCCTCAAATAAGGTGGTCCATGTTCCCCTCCAAAAGGTCAAACCCACCTTCTCTCACTTTTTCTGTTTTCCTCAGTGCATAGTCAACAGTCAACCCACTGCACCAAGGAGCCCACATTATGCCCAAGCCCAAACCCCAGCCCCAGCCCAAGCCCAAGCCCAGTGAGGATCCATTGATAAACAGAGGGTAAATTAGGGAATCCAATCCTGCCAGCATGAACCATTGAACCATTACCCCCTTTGTGGGTCTTTTAAGAGATTCCTAACCGCTTTGGGCAGGAAGAGGACAGATTGAAAGGAGTTTGACCATGCAAACCATGCTGACGAGTGACGTCACACAGTTGTCATCACGAGAACAGCACCACAGTGAGCAGGGAAGCACCTATATTTAGAAGCCCACCCCGGGTGGGGGGGGGGGGGGGGGGTTCATATTTTGTCATTAGAAGCCAAGGTGATATTTTGTGACCACATTTTTCTTAATCGTAGATTGTTTAGAAAATCTCTCTTGTGATAGAAGTGAAGCGTAGCGTCCGAAAAGTGAAGTGCGATTAACAAACATTAGCTAATTTCTTTTTTAGGAGCGTTTTTAAACTATATTGATGACCAGTAATTGCAAAATCTGATTTTTTTGAAGAGCATCCGGCTTTTATCCTCTACTCCTAATAGGGAAAGAGAATCATGCGATAAAATTTCCGCTCTTATTTTACACTCACATGTTCTTATTACTACATACATGCATGTACGTTCACTTCGCATGCCCTTGCTCTCGCACGTGTTTACCTTTAACTTAGGCTATAGTTATTCCTCGGGTTGAAGTCAAGAATACCACATCTATACCCTGTAGGTACAAAAGAAAACATTATGTAGTCCGACTTAATAGATCTGACCATTCTTAATCGTTAAATATAAAGTAGAATCTTTCACAATCTTCCTTCACATTACCTTGTATCGCTGGATAATCAGCACCGATGATCCAAAAACTATACTAAATGTATAAACAGGCAGAAGGATGCATGTATATGCCGATCATTTATAACCGTTGAATATAGAATACAACAACTCACCGTTTTCTTCGAACGTAACTTTTTATCCGTGAACGATCGGAATCAATAATCCAGAACTATATTATGTCCAATCTAGCTGATAGATGCATCTGTTATGTGCATGTGAATGGAGAGAGACAGAGGAGGGTCTGGTTGAAGGGTTTTGGTGTGTGTGTTGGGTGGGGGGTGGGTGGGGGGGGGGGTTTGTTAATAATGAGGGTGTGCTTTGGCGGGTCCCTCTTTTTGTTTTACAGAACCGCAGCCGTACACGTTCACATACTACAAAATACTAGTAGCAGAAAGATTCTTCCTTCGTTCACAGGCTAGCCCGGGCGGGAGAGTCAACAGTAACATTTACATCACCAGAGCCAGAGCCTTGCTAACTGACAATTCTCGTCGTTAATCGCCCATCTTTTTTTTTTACTGTTTTTGTTTTACCGTTTTACCACTTTGCTCAGCTGCTATTAACCCACATCGGCTCGCTCGGCTCGGCTCGGTGAAACCAGCTCTCTGCTGGGAAATTGGGAAGAACGCAAAATGGAGTATTATGTTAGGGGTCAAGCTTCAGTTGCAATATTCTGTCTTTCTGGATATTTAAAATCCACCAGTTCTGATTAAAATGCAAACATTAAATTCCATGACAGAACGTTGACCCAAAGATTTAGCCAATGCAAGAAAATATCGTGTGTCACACCTTTGTTTTTTTAGATTTCAATATTGCAACCAAGAACTAGAATGATCGACAAAAAATTCCTAAATCTTTATTTATGAAAAGACTTCGACCGTTGGACGGTTATGTAAGTTTCAAATTTTACTATTTGAGCTAAATTATGGGTTGGACGGTTCTATAAACTTCATATTTTACTATTTGATCACAACTATGATTAAGAGCGTGCCTTTGAAATTGATGCTTTGAAGTTCATTTATATGAGTTCCCTTTTTCTTTTCCTTAGCGGTCTTTGGTGGACAGTTTCTCGTCGCTACGTGCACTTTCTTCAAACTTTTAATGACAGTTTCGACACTAATTCTGCCAATAATAATCCAAAAAATACACGAGATAAAATGATAAATTGCTCAAAAGAAAACCTTATAAAGAAGAAAACTTAAGTGCAGTATTTGTTTTCTTAATGGGAAAAAAAATGTGGGTACGAAAAGGCACAGAGATTGAAGGGAGCTAGCTAGAGGGGACAAGGGGTTGAACTCTGTGTAGAGAGTTTCAGAGGTTAGTGGCTGGTGTGAGTGTGTGTTTTTGATGATGAGGATATGGCCGGTTAGGGCCTGGTGTAAAGGACGATCTTTGAAAAGATATTGCAGCAGTTGGTGCTGGTGCTCATGAGAAGAGATGCAGAAATCTATGAACAGCAGGAGCCAGGAGCAATGGATGGGGGATGGGTTTTGTGGGTGTTTCGCTTTGTCGTGACTAATGTGACTCCACACTGGTAATTGTACTTGTAAAGTGTACACACACAGTAACTGCGAAGAGCAACGTTGGTCACAGGCTGACAGTCAGAATACACGAGTACAGGCGGGTTCCCAAGGTTGTATATAAACAAAGATAGATGCCATGATAAAAGTCTTTGACAGAAGCTTACTTTACTGCCAAATTTAATACACTTCACAAAATGTGGGCAAAACTTTGACAAACTTTAATTTCTATATAGGGTTTAACAGGAGAATTCAATGCAAGAAGAATGACTCGTACCGACGGTTGGAAAGCGCCGCGGTAGGTCATATAAGCGCTGACATAAGTTTATTTGGAGCGAGAGGATCGTTGGCTTTACTTATTGGCATTGCGTTAGACTTATGTTGGCGCTTAGAAACTTTTATCACAGCGGTCGTTGTAGATATTCCTTTTGTCATCCCCTAATCGTCTCTATAGCGGTGGTCGTTAATTTAAGCCCAAGATTTCTTTTTGGGTTGATTTCCTTAGTCACATAAGCCAAGACCTTTTTTATCTTCCATGGCATCACAGTTTCTTTTTCGTTACTAAAGGTATGAAAAGTGTAACTAATGTCTCTTTTTACAAAAATAAAATACTCCAAATTCAACCTAAAAGAGGTTGTTGATTTAGCCTGATATATCCTTCAATTATTGTTATGCACATAATTTTGCTTATGTTGTTGAACATTTATGACAAGGTTGAAATTGCTAACGTTATCAAGACTATTTTCCTACTATCTATTCAACACCTTCCTCTTGTCCTTAAAGTGCCAAAATTAGAAAGTGATGACTTTAGATAAGTCAAATGAATTAAATCTGTTTCAATTGCATACATAAACCAATCTATGATAAAGCTTAACGATGTTTCATTATTTAGCTTTATAGAGTTAAATAATGACTCCGATTTCGTTACTCTCATTTTCGCTAATAAAGTTCCTAAAGCGTGGCTAAATAATCACTTTCACGACAGAAAAGCAGTGATGGTGGCAGCAGGTGACACCGGTGGACACGTGCCCTCTCGGATTCTCTTTCCTGTAAGTTATGCATTTTGGATTAAATGGACGAAAATACCTACCAAAAAATTCTTAAATTGTCTAAAAGGATATGCACTTTTAGTTTTGTATATTAAAATTACACAAATAAAAATGAAATGATATTTGAGCTATGTTTTTCAATATTTGAGCTCCATTTTTAACGTTAAAAATCTTAAAGTGTCGCTGTAAAGTCACACTAGCAATAAAAAAGAGTGTTCAAATAAAGGAAATAATATTTAGACTCCACTTTTAACTCTAAAAACCTTAAAAGTTTCGCTATATAGCCAATCACTTCAATAACAAAAGTAAAACTAAAATATCAAACGTGCAGATCAAACATTAATTTCAAACTCTTATCTTTTTATATTCGTATTCGATGCTCATCTTAGAAATAATTTCCGACTCCGGCACTCAAGCCTAGGGTGGGGACATGGCCGGCGGAGGGTGGAGGCAGCTGCAGGCAGTGGCCAACATGGCCAGGCTCCCCCCATGTGAAAATCCTGCTCAAAAACTCCTCGGACCTTGAGCTTTGAACGTAGAATTATCACAATTCCCCTCGGAATTAACCCCTCCCCCACTGGCTCCCTTTTTTGACTTCTATCATTCAGCTCATTTCTTTATCCCCATTTCATCTCGTTTAAAAAAACTTAAAAGCTTAAATATTCTTTTGATTCTTCCATCTTGCCTTTAATCGTAAACAATGAGGTTTCGGGCCAGCACTTCAAGGAGAAAATGTACTGCTACTGCTACTCCCAGTACTCATATTGTTATTAAAGTGAACAAGTAGTAGTAGTCGTAGACCCGTAGGGCAGGCTAAAGTCACTACGAAAGGGAGGCCTAAGGCATGCATGAGTCACTTAATGTGGCTGCAGGCTCTTTGTCTAAGCATTCCACACAGCTTGCACCCATTCCAATGTCCAATTTTCAGTCACCACCTTCGTTTTGATTCCTCACATGCTCCCTATTAATGGAACCTAAAGTTCTTTTTTTTTTTTTTGGGGTCCTAAGAGAGGTTTTACTACAAGTTATAATTTGTTTTTAGGGTTTTTATGCACTTTATATTGTTGTTTATCCACGTTTTCAAATATTTATTTGGCACTAAATTTTGGGCTACTGGTATTCTTTTTTTATAGCTTCATTCGTTTTGTTTTTGTCGTTCCAAAAGCTTCACGAGATGCGGAATATCTGGAATAAAAAGGGACGGAGGACTACGTGCTGCTGCTTTCGTGTGCTCGGTGAATTCAATGAACACAAGAAAACATATGTAGAATGGTACTTCCCTTGACCAAAAAAAAGCACAAAATGATTAAATTTCCCTTTTTTGAATACATTATTGTAACACTTCCTATAAAGTTCTCGTGGCCTGCTATAAGGTACAGTTTTGCCGTCTTATTTTACTGCCATAGATTTTGACTATGTGAAGTTGGATCTTTTTGTACTAGATATGTTAGGCAAGCTGGTACTCTCGGTCACAAGAAAAGAATAATTCCCATAAAGAAAATATTTTATCTGGGAAAAGAGCAATGTCTATGTCGGCTCTATACACATGCCAAAGAAACACAATGTCTTCGTGGTTCTTGGAGCAACAAAATAAATTATGACCACTTCAAAGCAAAAAAAAAATACACAAACGCCGTGTAGCGATCATTTATAAAAATTCTAATTTTGGGGGGTACGGTCGCGTTGTTAAAACGTTTTGTGTCGTTTAGAATGATCATGTAACATCAAAGCATCAGAAGCATGTAGTTCACTCGTATTTCTGTAGTGAAAAATGAAAGCTTGACTCGATATCCTGCGAAGTTGCTCAGAATTCTAAGTATGAAATGATATGAAAATTGAAGTGAGAAGCGAAAATCAAAATGATCATGGTGAGAAGTCGTTATAGGTGAAGCAGAGGCTCTATTTTAGTGCAAAAATGACTGTTGAAACTCAAAACAGCAGGGAACTATGGTGATCAGTTATGGAAACTACTCAGTATTAGGGTCTAATTTTGCGGTATATACATGGTGCAACAGTTAGCAAGTCCGCTAGTGTTAACGCAGTTGCAACACTTCTCTGTCGCAACGCGCATGAAAGTCTAGGCTTCAAATTCCTTGGCTAGACCTAGCCTATGATGCAAGACGAAAGAGTTCAATCATCTCCACTCGTTAAAGTAGTTCAAGAAAAAGTTGTGAAACAAGTCTGTAGAAAGGCATTATTAGTTTGACAAAAAGGATTTTTGGGTACAACGTTGGGACAATAGTTAATACTTAAGTTTCATAAGAACCCTAATTTTTTTAAAAAAACTCGAGTGCTACTTACAATATGAAATAAAATGTATACGCTAAAATGCTCCAAGAATTAAAAACAAAAGAAGTTTGAGTTTGCGTTCTATTATATATGTCGTCACCTCATTTATCGTATAATCATTTAGGAGCAAATATGGTAATCCAGTGCTGCTTATTTCACGCTTATATTGTCACTCAAAAGATTAAAAATTATCACGTCTCAAAGTATTTTAGCTCCTACATAAATTGTCTATAGGTAGAATTCCCAACAAGGCTTATCACGTATAGCCAGACAACTTTTGAGTGAGTCAAACACGTGAATGAAATAAACGAGCAATATAGCTCGAGACGCCTACGAGGCTTACAAATTGAATGTTTAACCAGTACTCCGAACTATTTTTTTAGCGAGTGAGAGTACCTGCAATACGCCCTCTCAGTTCTTTCGAATGAGCAAACACATGAATGATTATGTTGCATGGTTTTTGGAGCTAAATTGGGTTGTGTGCTTGGCGTGGATCAATCCGCTCTCATATCATTTAGATATCCTACTTAAAGCTTATTGACTATGAGTGAAAAACCTATGGAAAGTTATGCATTAAATATTTGATTAGGAGACTTTGTGTTTGAGAATTCCATAATGAAGGTACTATAGTCACACATTAATCAAGCATTCACCGTGAATATTCATGAACCAGACCTAACTATGTCGGCATCGCAGACAAGCTTTGGATCTAAGTCATTTATCAGTACATGTTGGGGGGTCCAAGTTTATCTCCTCCGTGCTCAAATAATTGAGGGCTCGAGTGATTAAAGTATAAAGATAACAAAAAATAACATCAGTAGAGTTGAACCCTCATTTTTATAATATTATGCAGGCATAGAGAGTTCTAGTGTTACACCAATTATTGATTGCAATGTTATCTTTGGTTAATCAAGGTTGTCAGGCAACAAGGTAGTTAGGATTTTGATTTATGACATGGAGCTAGTTAGTCTTTGTATATTTCACCACGCAAGCAAGCTTCACGGATTGTTTCAACCTTTTTTGGATAATCGTATGTTCAAGCCTTCGTACGCAAAACCGATGACGTGCTAACTGCTAAGGCAAGTTAAGAAGGAGGTCTAAGCGGATTGACAAACGATGACCAGTGGAAATGGCTGGCAATTTTCATCAGGCATCTACCGCGATGTGACATGGGATACTAAAAGTTTTGCATCTAATCAAAGAGAAAAACCTCCAAGATGCAACGCTAGATAACGAGTTAACGTACTGGTGGCATCACTACTACTAACAAAGAGAGGGCGGATTCTTCCACTCGCTAGAGCAACCGGATTAAAGATTGCTGATTTTCCTTGTCCTCATCCAGTTCCAACATCATGCACCTTCGCAAGGAAGGTAACCAGCGTAGCTAAGTTGTCGAACACGAGAACCGGTCAAAGTGAAGCTCTTGTTTGTCGGGATCCACCACCACTGTAGCTTGGACCGCTGCTTCCGACAGATACAATCAGGAAATTTTATCCCCGAGACTAGTTGCTTAAACTCCACGCCATAACAAAAAGAACTTGTGACACGTGACAAAAAATAAACAACTTCTGCACGGAGTTTCGTCTTCAATAATGGAGGCCATATCAAACCATAATCTACGAGATCTGGTTATGGCCAAACCATAGTCGAATGATCATGCGAAATCATTTCTTAAGTTATCCAGTTTTTTAACTTGTCAATTTCAAACATTGCCTTTATCCTTATCACTCCAATACAGAGCCGAGGTCTCCGCAGTTGACAACACCCCCCACCCCATGTTTTATATATTAGGGTTCCTACCCAACCTTGCAATTGTAAAGTGGGAGTTTGGTAGTGTGGACCTCCATTTCTGTGCCACATTATCGCATTGGCTAACACTAGAATTTGGTTTCTTCCTTTCGTTTAGAATTGGTTTAGGCGCCTCGTTCTTCTGGCCCAAACTGATATCTTTAAAGGAGGGGAGTGGGGTTAAACTTACTAAATCACACTAATTGGTTGTTAAGAAGTGTATTAGAGACATTTCTGTATTTTTTTTTTATTAATAAAAGTTTACTCTCAATCTTTAAATACTTGTTTCGAAATTTTAGTAGGATATATTTCAAGACCACAGCCCAAAACTATTTTTCACTTCGATAACATGTAACAACTACATACTTTTAGCAATGAAGTGTCGTAATTTTGGCATTTTATACCTATAAAGATCACTTCGAGTAGGTAATTACATCTTTGAAATTAGAAAATTAAAATGCTGAATCCGCGCTCTGAAATGAGCAACTGTAGCTCACGGTAATTCACTTTTCAAATGATCGAGTCGCTCCGTTTGGTTACCAGTTTCTTGATTTTCATTTTTGCGTTTTTTGAGTTTTTTGAGTTTTTCTTTTGTTTGGTCATTTTCATCTCATCTTTTCAACAACACAAAATTTGAACACAATGCACGAACTCTTTGCAAATATACCTTTGAATTCCGTCCCCTCCCCTCATTTTAACTTGTAAAATATGTGAAAAATGATATTTAAATGTTAATTATTTTTTCTACTTTTTTTAATATTGAAAACTTGCACCATCCAAACAACGTGATACTTGTTTTTAGTTTTCAAGAATTAAAAATAAAAAGGAAACAAAGAAAATGGTAATAAAACTCAAATATAAATGTTTCCCCCTAACTTTATACTCTTAACAACCCCAAAACATCTTAGTTCTTTAATTCCGAAGGGCTGGGTGAAATTAACAGTGTATATCATAAGTTGCTGAAAATAAACCGGAGTAGAAGAGCCAAAGATACGTATTGTACTAAGATCACAAGTATCGTCCTCTCCCATGTTAAGAGTCTGTATAGAATTGATTTTCAAAAGCAAGTTTTATGTTAAAGCTTAATCGACTTTTCAAAATAGCTTTAAACTACTTTTAGCATAATTAGTTTTAAGTTATTAATGGTGTTTGGAGAAAATGTACTAAAAGCAGTCTCATACGGTAAAAGACCAAAAAAATAGTGTTTGTATAATTTGGCTTTTGTAATTAGTGATGAATATCACAGTACTTTACTTGGTCAAACAAAATTATGAAAAAATTATTGATACACAATCCTTGTTTTTTTGAATTGTGAATTAATTAGTTTATCAGTTTTTTTAAAGCAGATTTAATCAGTTCTGTACCTTTGTCAAATGACAAACAATTTCATTTAATTCATGTTTAATCAGGTTTTATCGTCTCGTAATCAATTCCAAACATGTTTTAAGTCTAATTCAATGGTCTCAGTTTTTAAAGGCTTTAATGTTAGAAATGAAGAGAAGGGAAGAGAAGATAAGAGAAAGAAAGCAAGAGAAGGGAACACAGCTTTTCTTCCTCTTGTTTGTAAGTTTAACAGAGTAAAAAAACATCATTTTTTTTTTGTGAATTCAATTGAAAAGAAAAGACACCACAGTTTCATAATTATAACAAAGAAAATAAAAGTACAATCCTAAAAAAGTACATGATTCAGATTCAAATTCAAAGACAAATTAGCCATCAATATTAAACTAATCCATCTCGTACTATCTGCCTTATTTCACAAATCTCCCCACTTAGCTTATGCCACCTCTTTTTACGTCTTCTCCTTTGACGCATAATAATAGTAATAACATGACACAACGCTTCAGTCGCAATTAGTTGTCAGTTTCTTGTCAATGTCCTAAACTAATCCTGTCTTGAATGTGTTGAATATCCATTTATAATTCCATTAGCAAAATCAGAAATTTCATGGTTATTTGAAGCCTAAAAAAAAAAAAAAGGGAAAAAATGATGCAATGTTATATGATTTTTACGCTAAATGATGCAATGTTACAAATTTTATACCTTAAAATAATAAGTGGAATTTCTCAGAATAACACGAATTGTATATTGAACTGATTTTCATTTTATCTTCTCAACGGTTTTAACTATCTCCGAAAGCTTATAATGCCTATGGCCTCGATACTGAGCGTGAAAACACCCATAACAGGAGGAAGAGACAAGAGTATACGTAGTCACTACAGTGGCAGAAAAAGGCTTGGCATGTTGCTTATGTCCACAACCAACGCACTCAATTTGTGAAATTTGCGGCATTTCATGGTCAACATCAACCTCTTGTCACTTCCTCACTCCAAACATTTCATGGTCATAAAGTAGTTACTTTTGCCGCGCTTCTACGCTTGTTTGTAAGTAAAATAGTAAGTTCTTATACTAAAACTTTACGACCTGAAAGTTGTTAAAAATTTTAGTATTCATTGTCTCAAGGGTAATATGAACGTTATAAAACGATTGCTTACGAGTGTTTCTTTTCTTTCTATTTCTTGGCAATTTTGAGAGGAAATATTTAGAGGAAAAAAAAGTGCAAATTTTTCCCATTTTCTCTGCTTTAGTGCTTTACAGCTAAACAAAACTCACAAACCAGAGAAAATGAAAAAAGTACCCGCTTTCCTTTTCTTTCTCTTTTTTCTCTCTTAAATTAAATCAAATTTAACAATCTCAAAATCAATTACAAGCAAACTCAAAATCAATCATAAACAGGCTAATAAGCTTTAATCTTTATGCAGCAATAGTATCACTTAGCTTTAGCTTTACAAAAAAGGAAAAGAGAGAGAGAGAGGCAGAGAAAAGAAGAAAAAAAAGGAACCTGAAGAAATATCTGAACACAATCATTCCATTCTCGTGGAAGGAAGTTAGCTATTAGTCTCTTTAAACATGCTTTTGGTAATCGAAGTGATCATCGTTGCGTGGCATGATTAGTGTCTCTCCCCAATTACCAAAATCACGTGAATGAACATGTCCCTATAACTGCCCAAAAAATCAAAAAGCCATAATATGAGCAGCTTTTTGTGATCTTTGCTTTGCGCTTAATCAACTTCTAAAATGCAAATGACTAGGTCTAGAAAAAGCTGATTTGTCAAAGGCCGCGGCGTGTCATGTCACTAATAAGGAGTTAGGCACTGGCGTAAGAAGAAGTCTACGTTTTAAGGTCGATTCGTCTTAAAGAAAATCGTCGATTATCAAATTATCAAGTCAATGATGAAAATGGCTAGGCTGAAGAAGGACACATGGCTCACTCGCACAAGACTTAACGTTTTGACTGTTCAACGTGTCATCATGAGAATATACGTAAAAAACATGATAAAGACTGCGTGTAACCTGATGCAAGAAGGTAAAATGTGACGTTATCCGGTCATCACAAGGCCATATCCAATTAAGGAAGTTTAGCATCAACATAAGGATGAAGCAGGTACAAGTTTAGCATGAACATAAGGGTGAAAAAGGCACGCTTAGACATATAGCAGTCCCAAATTGGATGGACATGAAGCTCATATGTGAAAGCTCAACTATCGAAGTTATAAGTTTTGTATCAATTACGTCTATTCAGCACAATATACAAACGAACTCCTACTTTACCTTAGCACAACTATGTTTACGGTAAGCAAACAATGCATCAAACTGTTATTTAACTCACTTAAACACCAAAGTATATTCAATATTTGAATTGAAGCTTTTGTACTCTCAAAATGTTATCAATTTATAAGAGTTGATCGTCATAAGCACGATGAAAGTAAAGTGCCTACGTTCACTCTATTTTCATGCTTGGTTTGATTAGGAGTTTGAGTAGATTTGGTAAGAGTAGCAATAACTTAAAGTGAGTTGATTCGTTACTCGCGCAAGCAACTTAAGGTAAGTTATCAGCTTCATCTGGCCTTCCATCCATTTTGGATGGACGGGCCAGATCATTTTTTTGTAAAGTAAACTTCACCGTCCGCCACAAAATGTAGCGGACGGTGAAATTTACCATGTTGCCCCCTCTGTTTGCCTGTGAATTCATCTGATTCATTAAATATTTTCGAGGTATTTTGGTAAAAAGCACCGTCCGCTAAATAATGTAACGGACGGTGATTTTTTTTTTTTATAAAGTTAAATCTGGTCCGTCCATCCATGATGGACGGACGGCCAGATCGCGCTAAGGGATCACGTTTTAAACTTAAATAGCACTGAAAAAGTCTTAAAATATTAGACTAAAAGAACTCCAAAGATATTGGAGGCCTCCCTTATGGTCATTGCTTCAGCATGCTCCGGATTAAGCTCAAACTTCTCCGGCCCTGCCATTATCCTTCAATATGCTATGTAGACTGGAATTGTCACGTATTATTTTCTCTCGAGTGAAGAAATTTGGTGTATTTATGGAGTGCCAAAGATTGAACAAGCCCCCATTTAAACTTACGGATTATAATTGATATGGTGAGGTTAAATACAAATGACAAATCATGATAATATTCACTTAAAAATTACTTCAAAGCAAAAAAGGGCAAGGATACGAAAAACCAAGTGTTTGACATAAAGGCTTCCACTACCTAAACCAGTTCAATTTAAAAAGTGGTGCAGTTTCCACTCCCCTTGCCTTCCATTTTCAAACAAATAGCAGTGCATAGGGTGGGGGTAACACAGACACCCACTGTCTGTCCCCTCCTGGATATGTATGCAAAGGAACGAAGAAGACGTGCACTAAATGTCAAGTCTGATATAAAGTTGTTCAATGAGGTCAAAATCCAGCTATCTATGCAATAATATAGGTTTTTTGTGCAGCACAAGCGCACACACACACACACACACACTCAAGGAAGTGAGTGATTTCATGCCTTTCCCAAGTCCACTTTGATTCTGCAAGGAAATGGCCAAATGGGTCCTTGTTTTGATACGCAAAATCAATACTGTTGATGGTGCAAATCAAGCTCTGAATTATAAAGTCACGGGCATATCCAAAGTTGTGTTTTCTGCTGCAATTTCTTCTGTTCTCGTTCTTGTACTGTCACAGAAAAACGTGTGGGAGACATAAGATTTCGTTCTTAGAGCGAGCACACTCGGAAGAGCGTAAAACTCGAATTGTTTATCGAGCAGAACAAGTATTCAACCATCCGCTAAGGCGCTTGTAGGATGACTTGTATGTTGAATACAGCCTAAGTTATACAATGACACATCAAGTGCATGTCACATGCGTTGAAATGGACCAATGTCATTTTTGAAAGTGGACAAATTCAACTGCTTAAAAGGACTCAAGTCTCACTCCCTCCAACATGTCACTGGTCACTATCCTTACTATACTTGTTTTTTTTTTTTTTTGTGTTAGTGACATCAACTGTGCCAATTCTTTTGGTCAACTTTCCTTCAGAATGGCCCCATATACCTAACTTGTTAGAGCAAAAAATAGTGCAGTTTTAACCTTTGATGTTACATAACCTTTTTCATCCTTTTTTAATCTTTTGAGATATTTATACATTACTGTTAATTTACTGCTTGATGACAAAATAAGATATCAAATAATATACATGGTGTGGAAATAAACGTTCCTTTTTTTCTGTGCTAGCATTAGTTCAAGAAATATTGGCATTAGCAAGAAAAGAAAAATGAAACAACCTTTTTTCTTCTTCTTCTTTTTTTTTTTTCTTTTACATTCGGAATTAGACATTTTGAAAGAACAACGAGATGTTTAGATAAGGAAGGATATTTTGGTTGTAAACCAGTAGTAGGAATAGCCTAATCTAGTAACAATTAACTAATGTTTAATATTACTAGCGACTTTTTTCGCAGGCATGTTTAGCTAATATTTTGAACAACGTTTTTTTGCGTTACTTAGCATATTTAGTGACCGCTTGTCATCATACGAAGGGTTTTTCTACGACTCAAGTTGCAGCTAAAATTTTTCAATTAGAGAAATATGAGAGAAAAGGGTAAGAACAAATTGAGTGGCATTATAGTAATTATGTAGTCACGAGAATCGTGCACGTGAACAGAGAAATGAAGTGTTCCTTTTCCGTCGTTCGATGGAGTAGCATACGAGGTGTAGAAATAAATGTTCCTTTTCTTTTACGCTAGCGTTGGTTCAAGAAAGATCGGCATTAGCAAGAAAAGAAAATGAAACAACCATTTTTCATTTCTTACTTTCTTACATTCAAAATTAGACATTTTGAAAGAAAAAGGAGATGTTTAGACGAGGATGGATTTTGGCCGTAAACCAATAATAGGAATAGCCTAATACAGTAACCATCACCATTAACCATCGCTTAATATCACTAGCGACTTTTTTGCAAACACCTTTAGCTAAAATTTTGAATAACATTTTTTCGCGTTACTTAGCATATTTAGCGACCATTTATTATTATACGAAGGGTTGTAAGTTATTCTTACGACTAAAGTCGCGGGAATCGTGCGTGTGAACAGAGAAAAGAAGTGGCTCCTTTTCCGCCGTTCGATGGACATCGAGTGGATTTCTTTTTAATGGTTCGATGGTACGAAGTTTTGGGCCCCTTTTTTTTAACGTTTTGTGATTATGATGTTTTTAAGCCGTAATAATTACGTCTAAAACGGCGTCGGTTACTTTTCCGTGGGGTGGCATTTTCGTAATAAAGGAAAAGGCCAACTTGTCCTTCTCTGCGACACCTTCAGCGAGACCCCGCGAGGTGGAGCGTTCTGTTGAGGACCAAAACAAAACAGCAGTTTGGGCCTACCGATTATTCCACATTGTTTTGGATTTATTTGTGTGCTGAATTTACATAAATAACCTTGAACGTTGCGATTTCAAATTTACTTTTTCTTGAGATCCTGTTCTGAAACGCAGGAGCGAGGAGTGAGCACGTTGCGGTTGGTTGGTATGAGGACTGAGTACACGACCGAATCAACTAACGTCAGTTTGGAGCAAAAAATATCATATTGGAGTTCAAGGATACGGTTTCAACGTTTTAGACAGGTTGACTGGTTTGGAACTGTAGTCGCATTTGAATTTATTTGGGCATATTAGTTTAGCGTTGAGCCTTTGGAATATTGGTGATCACTCACTAGCTATTTGGACCGGAATATTAGGGAAAAAAAGAAGCATTAAAGAAAACTTATCAGCAGCAAAAAGCAAGAGCATACAAGTTATAAAGTTCAGAGAGAACTAGGTAGCAGCGAGGGTTCAATTAAAGTTAAAATGACTTTTTAATAGTATACATATTCTGTTGTTTCTGTTTCAATCAGTTACTGAGCGAACTACGTACTCAATATTTAAAAGACCGGACCAAACCAATAAATTTGTTTGATTGTTTTGTGATCGGTTGGATAGGACGTTTCGATTTCGATGGCTGAATCAAATTTACCAATTCTTTTGCTCAACCCCACCAAACAAGGAAAAAATCAACATGAATATTTAAGCAATACTTTCTTCTTCATTTTTTTTAGATTAAGCAGTGGTTACGTGGTATTACAAGTCCGCCCAGGTGTATCAACCTTTCTAAATGAAGGGATTGACAAGCACCTTTAAGTGATGAAAGCCACAAAGTCAAAAGAAAAAAAAAAAAGTGATGTTTCGGTTGCATTAACTTGGAAGTTACACCATGCCGGCCATAAATTAAAGTTCCTTGCATTTTTCCTTGATGCAAGGCTAATTACGACCCCTAATCAGTTTCATATCAATACCATAATGACACCCGGCCCCCTTGTTATGAAATCTTCCTAGGAGACATATAATCCTAGTGATTGGAATGGTAAAAATCCAAAAATCCCATCAAGTTATGCTACCTCATCGGACGCATTTCGAGTTTTCGTGATTCTTATGGAACTCGTAAGATAGAAAGTAAACGTAATCACCGTGGAGAGGTAACGATAATAGACTTGACACACTCTAACCAACATACAAGATGACTGAATATTTCTTTTAATCTCGTTACATCTGGCCCGTTCGTCCGCTAACCTCATTCAATTTTTTTATTTTTTTTACAAAAGGAAAGGCGATATGATTGCTACGGAAGAAGAAACGAGATGAGCGGGACAAAATTCAAGTATATTTCAAGTGTATTGAAAACAACAAAACGAGGTAATGGCTAATGAGTAGAAATGTGATGCTTTGGAGGAGACTTTACGGCACGCCCATAATCAGTCAGGCTCATACCCAAATTGTCACTTGTCCATGCTTCTTCAATCTTCATACCACCACCACCACCCCTTTTGATTGTGTTACAGAGCAACCAGCAACAAACATTTGCCCTTCAAATTGCAAGAACCAAAACCAATGGAATTATGAGGGTTGCAGCAGCAGCAGCAGCAGGGTCCCAGCGTGATGTTCAGAACTGTTCCATCTTAGTCAAAAAGAAAAATCAAGGGGCCCAAATATGTTTGAAAAAAGGGTGAATAAAGTGTGGCTTCTGAGTTCTGTCACCTTCATCACTCATGATTTTGAGTAACATCCCCCCTTCACTCACTCTCTCTGTCTCTCTGCTTTCAAACCCTAAATTTTCTCCTAGAAACACAGGCTTACGGCAGCAAACCCAGCCTAGCCCTCGTGCCCTCTAGCCCTCCAGCAACCTTCCAAAAACTTTTACTTCTTTCTTTTTAATTTTGGAGATCGTTCGGCGCGATTATCTGGCTTTGCTGAATCAAGAAGATCGATGAAATAGGAAGAAAGATTAAAGATATGATTGCTTGCTTGCTTGTAAAACGCTGGACCTATGGCCTGATTCGTAATTATTTAAAATGATATCGAAAATCCTTTCAAAGTTCTTGTACTTAATGTTTCATGACTTTTTTTTTAGCGATTTTTGAGTTATTATTATTCCTGCCTAATTTACTCATAGTCCTAACCAAACCAAGTAGGTAATATGTTGGACGTAGACAGTTTTCCTTTAATGCGTTTGTAATGATTAATTCTTATAAGCTAATGACACTTAGAGTGTGTTTGGAACCATGGAATTTATGGGATTTCATTTCAAATCCTTAAAATTTGTTGTTTGGAACATTAAAAAAAGGAATTGGATTCTATGGGATTTGACTGGATTTGTTTCTATAGTGTGAAATCCGATGAAAAATGGCCGGATTTCATGGAATTTGGATTTACTTGAATTAAAAGTAATTATTTACCTATCTTACCCTTTTCTGGATCTCTCCAATAATGAACTCACCATCACCATCTTCATTGCCACTACTGCCACCGCCACCACTACTGTCGTCACCACCACCGTCGTCGCCGCCATTACTACCACCAGTGTCACCACCACCACTACCACCGTTGCCACCACTACCACTGTCGTTGCCGCCACAACCAATGCGAACACTACCGCCACCACCGCCACTGCATCCCCCCCCTCTACCCCACCGCCACCGCCACAAACAGTACTGCTACTACTGCCACCACCACCACCATTGCCACCCTTACTACCACCACCATCGCCACTACATCCCCCACCACTACCGCCACCGCCAGTACTGCCACAACTACCACCGTCGCCACCACTACTACCACCACCATCGCCACCACTACTACTATCGCCGCCACCGCCACTACCACCAATAATGCCACTACCACCACCCAACCACCGTCGATGTTGCTACACCGTGTAGTGCTGTCGCCGCCGCCACCACCACCATGTGCTGGCACTAGCACACTTGAAACCATTTATCGTAATTTGTTTTTCATCGTACACGAAGGATATAACTGTCTTATAAATTATTACCTTTACATTTCTTCTATTCTCCAAACACAAAATTGAAATTCTGTTATTTGAATTCCCTTTCGTTCCAAACAAAAAGAAGTGAATTGAATTCCAAATCAAATTCCAAATCTGAAATCCAAATCCCAAAAGAATTGGTTCCAAACGGATCCTTAGAGAGCGCAAAAGTCTCGTTTTAAAGATTGGGTACACTTTAATGACTGTTTAAGTGAATAAGTAGCGCTTTGACGTATCTAAGATAAATCTGTTTACTTATGACAATCAAAGTTGTGCTAACAAAATTAGAAGTTAGTTCGTATATGGTGCGAGAGAGGACTAATTGACATATCATATATGACTTTTAATAGTTGGGGAATAATCATCGGCTTCAGGTTAATCCAATATGGAGTAGTCATGTATCTAAGTATACATGTTTTACTCTTCGGTTGACGTTAAGCTTCCATTATTTGATCTGACTTTCCCACTTGTTAACACTGGATAATGCACCGTCTTACCTTCGTGCTCAAATATTAATACAGCGCTTGCAATATTTTCTTACGTCCTTTCCTATGATGACACGTTGCACACTTAGTTCTCATGCCTCTACGAGCGAGCCATCTTGTCATTGGGCCGATTCTTAACTCTTTGGTAACGTGGCATGTTGATGCAGTGAGATGAATCACCCTTATCAGGCTAAGTAATTTTTATTTAGAAAAAAATTAGTTGCTGCCTCGATTGGAGGAATCTTCATCATACCCCCCATATAATAACAATCAATCGTTATTAAATATTTTTAGTGACTTTTATTTAGTAACGTTAAAAAAATGTTGTTAAGAATTTGTCGCTAAAAGTGTAAGAAGAAAAGTCATTAGAAATATTTAGCGACTATTAATTGTCACTACACACGGGGTTAGAAGAATATTCCTACAACGGGTTGGAGTTAAAGTTTGCTCTTTTAAGTTTACTTGGTATAAACAACGATTGATCGGAACTATTCGTCTCGAACCAATAAATATTCTTTTACCTACCAATAATTTTCTATTTTTAACTTACAAGATTCATACTTTCTAGTTTTTACCAAATCAATCAAGCTCACTTTAGAAGAAGTATAAATTAGAGAAGTATAATACCCTATCTTCTGCATATTTCACACACTATTTGCGAGTGTCTATGAAGCTTGGTGATACCAAAGCACGCATATGCAGTGTTGTTAGGTTTGTGTGATTCTGCGCCCCATCAGATACATCCAAACAAGCCCCCACAGTCTCTTCCCCACATCCCCATGCACTTCATCCCCCACAATCCCCATGTGACCCCTCACTCTGCTCACCTCCCATCCTTGCTTGCTGGTGTCAATGGCTACCAACACCCACCTGTCCTGGTCATGATGTACATAAACCGGAACTGGGTCACCTCTGATCCATCCGAAGGATGGAAATTTGCTTGCACTTATCTTGTCCAGGATTAACTTTGTAGCCGAACATCCCCCACAAATTTCGGCTCTCGAGCTACCACGGTTAATGATCGCTTGAATCATGCTCGCAAAATTTTAAAACGGTAATAAATATGACGTGATGTAACAGACAAGTTAGATAACAAGAGATTTTCAGATATTAAGGAGTTAATCCTTTTTTGATTATTCTCTCAGTTGATTCGTCAGTTCCACCAAATTATCAATATAATCATTGCGTTAAAATTTTTGAGTAAGAATTAAACAGAAGATTACTGGAAACCAAAGGCACTCCATTGGGGTAGCTTAATCTGTGTCTTGATCAACTTTATAAGAATAATAATAAGACCAGGTTTGGTAATGGAATGCGATGTGTTTGCCGTAAAGCGTTGTTATATTCTAGATCCGCAACTTTCAGGGGTCGAACGAAACAACATGCATCAAGACTCCCCCTAGGTGTTTACAGCATTTTACTAATTTATCTATGTTTTCTAAATACACGATGGTACCTTGTGATTTTGAATATATATTTTAGAGGTATCATACGCTCAAGCCTGATTCATTCGAGTTTGTTTTTAGGAACATAATTAAGTAAAGTTTCATGCATTTCAAGTCTCACTGTGCTACAAGTTTGTGAAACTATTTATAAAAGTAGAGTCACAAATTACTCTTATGATTATTCTTAATGTTACATGATTGATTTCTACTGTTACTTCTAATGATTCGAAGTCAAACTTAAATAGGAAGCTATCGTCTTGATGTAAAATATATCTTTTATAGAAATACAAAAAGTCTATACACCGTAAGATAAATTACCAAACTTTTCAAAAAGTGGACATTGTTCCCCTTCTTCCTTTTGCCATGCCTTCTCACGTTTTTAATGTCAAATATGTATAAACTTTGCTTACTCCCGTGCTCTAGAGTTGGTCATCGTTCACGGTTTCACGCTCGTACACTCTCTTTCGTCACATTCTCGTGCTCTCGCTTTTGTTTCCCGTTACGTTAGAATGACTCTGCATCTTGTGTACCCAACAATTATTACTATGAAGATTGAAGATAACTAAACTGAGCTTACTTGATGTGAAGTCAAAACTGTTTGAATTTAACCGTAACGTACTAGAAAATCTTGTACATTGAATGTCACAATAAATTTCACAGGGTACATTATTATTAATTATTATTAGTACTGGAGGCCGCAAGAAGGGTGAGAAAACAGAGCAGTACTTTTTCACAAAAGAATATAGGGACCCCCTCTGCATCAATCACTTTCTGATATGACAGATGTGTGGTGGGTTTTCGTGACCCTACGCTACTTATATTGTTGTACATGCTGCATATCGTACCATAATTACCATCATGTGACAAATCCAATACAATACAGCATATGGGTCCTCTGTTTTTTATGCTCTTTTTGTGATTAGACTAGTCCCTTAGTACCAGAAATTCGTGTCAAGTGTCAACGCCGTTAGATTTCCTCAAATTTTTAAAGTTGTTAGCTTGTCTCAGTCACCCCTTCTCTCCATACAAATTTCTCCCGCCAGATCCGGCGCGAGTTCACAAGTTCGTCGAGCGGGTGCAAGAGCAACGGATTATAACAAAAGTGAGCAGAAAAAATGCAACTCGTCACAAGAGCATGTACAAGAGCAGCAGACTTAAAGCAAAAGTGAGCAGAAAGACACAGAATTACAAGTTTGTCGTGCTCAAAGTAAGAACCGAGGGAGGGAGCGTGAAAGTGAAGAACGAAAGCGAGAGCAAAAGCAGGAGCATGCAGCTAAGAGCTAACTAGTTTAGAAGGATGTGATGGACTCATTCAGTTATGATGCAAGGACTTTTGGCCTCTTTTGGGAAACTCTTCTGATTCACTGGGGTGGAGTGGAAGCAGGAAGAGTGTTCACCAAAACCAATACACCCAACCTACCCCAACAAAAAATTCAAATGCTAGATATGAAAAAAGTGGGTCCTACTCCATCAGTTGTGGGTCAAGCTCTTTTCAACACAATTGAAAGACTGATGAGGCCCACCCTCATTAGGCTCCATGATTTCACTCACATGGATGGGTACAATGCAATAATGGCACCAAGTATCACAGAGGGGCATGAGCTTGATGCACACACACACAGGTGACAGAAGAGGAACTGTAGTGAAGATAGATTTGGGAGAGAAATGGGCAGAGAGATGGGCTTTTTGTTTTTGCAAACCCCATTCTTCTCATTGATTTTTATTCTTGTTTCCAACATATATAAACACCATATAAACATCTCATTTGAGGAAAGCCCACAACCATATCCCCTCTTACATCTCATCCTCCCCAAAACTTTTGATATATTACCTATAAATACTCCCTATGATGACAAATTAAGAACCCTAGTTGAACTTAGGATTAAAAGAGGAAATTTAAGGAAAGGAAGGGGGGGGGGGGGGGGGGAAATTAAAAGCTAAAGTGAAAACCCATTTCCATGTATATTATGGCATCAAGACTAGCAAGTCATTGAACTATAACTGAGCCACCAAGCACCACCTGCAGCTCGGCCGATAGACCACCACCGCAAACTCGAGGCTAGTCCGGCAGGATCTTCGCAACGAACTCACATGATGCTGCAGCTTGATGTGTTTTCGTCGCTGAACATGTTGGAGTACGGGTCGGGTTGGTGCGGGTGCGGGTATGGGTATGGATACGGGTGTGGTTGCGGTGGATAGGGAGCGGGCATGTAGTTGACCGCCGGTGGCGGGCGAGCGTACATCATCGGATGAAACCTTTCGTTCCCATTGGCGCGTTGCTGGTTCATCATGGCTGCCGCCAACTGCTGCTGGTAGTAGGGGTTTCCGGCCATGGCCTCGGGGCCGGCCCCTTGGAAATACCCCCCACCACCACCACCTCCTCCTCCTCCTCCATTCATCGCTGCGGCTGCAGCTGCGGCCGGCAGGCCTTGCACAGCCGGTATACTAGCCATCTGGCCCATGGATAAATTACCCATCTGCCCCATGGGCAGATTTCCCATCTGGCCCACATTACCACCACCACCAGGAATGCCCATCATGTTAGGCATACCATGAGCTCCATCATTCATTCCACCACCCCCTTTCTTGCCCCCATTTCCATTAATATTATTCCCATTACTGCCCCCACCACCACCACCACCATTCTTATTTTGACCCCCACCCCCCCCCTTTTGTGCCCCACCACCATTTTTGGCTCCCCCACCACCACTTTGGTTTTGGTTCCCTCCAGGGTTATTTCCGCCGCCGCCGCCGCCGCCACCACCGCCTTTCTTTCCACTATTGCCATTCTTGCCATCATTATTACCACCCATGCCATTCATCTGAACAGGGATATTTCCTCCGCCTCCGCCTTTCTTACCATTTCCACCGCCGTTTCCACCATTATTACCACCACCACCCGCGCTCGCTCCCTTCATGAGCTGCGGAAGCTGCCCACCCTTCATCAACTGTGGATGCTGCCCATTCATCATCCCGTTCAACATCATATTATGCATCTGATTCTGGCCTCCCACCTGACCTTTACCCATAATGGGCTTTGCATCCATTTCATCATCCAAATCATCATCATCGTAGTCGTCATCGTCATCATCGTAGTCATCATAATCATCACTCAGGTCATCGTCGTCCGGCAAGTCGGCAAACTTCACAGCCTTCTGGTTGTTATTCTGCTCCTTACCGAAGGGCATCTGAAGTCCCTTAAATTGAGGCAATTTCAGATCTTGGAATGCCTTTAACTGCTGCTGAACTTGCTGCTGGTGGTTCTGACCTTGTTGCCCACCTTTAGGCTGCTGCTGTCCCCCACCACCCTTCTGACCCTGACCCTGGCCCTGACCCGATTGACCTTTCCCGCCTTTCCCGTGGTCAATTTGCATGTTCTTGAACTGGTTATTGAGCTGGGCCGGGTTGGCTTTCTGGGCACCCCATATCTCTGCATGCTTGCCACTCTTGGTAAGCTTCTTGATTAGCGTGGCTGGGTCAACATTGCCTGAAACTGTGACCTTCCCCTGTTCTGAGTCTATGCTGGTCTTATAAACCCCTAAAAAAACAGTAAAATGCACAGGAAATCAACCCAATTGACTATAAAATAATGCCAAAATTAAAGTAATAATGCATATCAGTGAAATTAATTGATTTGGTGCATATGCGAGCAAATTGCTAGAATATTACAACTTTACAAGACTGAGTTTTGGAATGGAAATATACCGTCAATCTTTTGCAAGATTTTCTTCACTTTGTGCTTACATCCATCACAGTGTATGTTCACTTTAAGGACACAAGTCTGCATGCACAAGTAAAATTTGAGAACAACTTTCAACAACAGAGTTCATGCCAAATGAAATAACTGCAAATGGGTAATACACAGTAGAAAAGTAAGAAAAGGAAATGGCACTTAGATTTCTTGAGTTCAAAACAAGCAAACCCCATAAAGGCAAATGAACAATTAACTAACACACACACACACACACACACACACTTGTATATGCATAAATGTGTGCATATAATGAGTACCTGGATCTTCAAGAACTCTTCTTTACTCATCTCTACCACTCAAAAGGAACAGTTAGAAGGGTAGAATATGGGAATGAGATGGGATTGGCCGGTAATAGATCTGAGAGAAAGAGAAACAGGTAAAAATGATACAACTTGGTAGACGGACGGATTACATATAAACTCCAGAGAAGCTTTCTAGCTCTGTTTCATTCTTGAGGGTCATTCTCCAAACAAGCACACGGAGAGGAAAATGAGAGAAAAATAAATGGGGAGGAGGTTCTGAGGCACTGAACAAAGAAAGTTTAAGACACAACAACAAGGTTCAGTCTCTGAGAAGTAAGAAAGAGGAGAGAGATAGAGAGAGGCTCAGAAGCGGTGGGTGGACATTAAAACTCCTCTGGTGTCTCTGCTTCCTCTATTTCAGAGTTAGAGAGAGAGAGGGAACAGTGGAGAGAGAAAGTTTGGGAGTGAGAGTGAGAGAGAGAGAGGGTGTTACTAAAGGGCAAAGGCAAAGGGGAGGGGAGACTGGCACAAAGTTCACTCTATGTGTTTTGGCCTTTATTTATTGATGTTTGCCCCCTCTAGAGAAGAGATTAGTTTCATAATCTACCCCATTTAAGGCCACTTGGATTTTGGCTTGGCTTAGACAGGTTGGTTTGGCTTGGCTAAGCCTCAATGTAAAAGGTAACTGAAGTTAGAAATTTTTGTTGCAATGTCACAATGATGGCATAGAGGAGTTGGGTAACTAATAATCTAGACATAGGTACGTACGGTTTATGAACTATAGTTGTTTCATTTTATGGGTCTCTCTCTGTTACCCTTTTTTTTTTTTTTTTTTCCGCCGCGTTAGTCCTTGATCAATAAATCATTATTTTTGTTTAAATTTGCTCGCATGTGGCACTCACAGTAGGGGCACTAGAATCGTTCCTCAATCCTCGTGAAACAGAAGCTCTTCTTGTAAATCCTGAAATACTAACGATTTGCTTATTTAGTTGCCACGTCAAAATTTACATTCTTAGTGCTTTACATTGAATCATTAGTTAGCTTTGTTTTTTTTTGTTTTTTTGTTACTTCTGTTAAGATTGGTTAAGATATACAAACTACTCTTACTCGGTAGCCATTGTCGGGTACGGGTCTGATGGGCACGAGTAGCCTTTTTTTCGATCCATGCCTAGCCCACCATCAGCCAAGTATACACGCGGACAGTTCAGTTTTTCGTAATTCAACCACACAAGACATATGCACACATACAATCATATAACACAGGATCTAAGCCCGCTCTTGCACAGCGGGACAGACACTCGCACGGATAATAACAAACATACACACGCACTCACATACACGTACACAAACATATCACATATGTTTGTGGTGGCTATGTGGGGAGTGTACTATAACAAGGATGTTGGTAGCGCTAAAGGGAGAGGTGATTGTCATGTAATATTTGCTATGAGTTTGTTCAATTTTTGGTTTGGGGTGTGTATTTAGTGTGGTGATTGCACCGAAGGAAAGAGTGATGTAGTGTTGGTGGCGATGAAGGGGGTGTTGATGGTACATAATAAGAGCAAAATGACGAAACTGATTACTGATTCAATCTTAAAGGACCAAGAACGCAAAAATTTAATGAATAAAAAGTATGTCCAGATTTCATCACACTATTTTTTATCATGACGACCACAATTTATGTCATCTCAAATAAGAACGAGAGTAAAAAAAGAAGTACAAAGCCGATAAAGTAGAAAGTTAAAAATTAAAAGTGTGACAACGGAAACAAGATCGGGTTAGAAAGCAGAGCATTAGGGATAGAGATCATCTGCTGTAATAGTTTTAGTGATAAAAAAATTATCACTAAAAATATTTTGTGACTATTCTTAACATATATAGCGATAAATTTTGTCACTATTACATGCATACATAACCCTATTTTCTTGTTACAGCAAAATTAAAAGAACCCTAAAACAGAACAGACCATCCTAATACGAGCATTGCTCACTTTAAAGAATTTGAGAACGTACAAAATGTGAGTATTAACACAAGCAGACGTGAATGAACCTCTTTGTCAGAGTTTCACTCCAAAATTGGGTGATGCAATTAATTATTTCATTTAATGTACCCTTTACGTGGCATTCAATTAAATTGCTAAAATAAATGCTGTTTTTGGCAGATTGCTGAAATCCGGTATCGTTCAAAATTACTGGACTGTCCTCGTGCTTCTGTAGAATTTTGACTTTTTGACTTGACTCTGGTTATTGACTTATTATTTTTTGTCGACACGAGACTCGAACCTGTAACGCTTGAACCGATTTCATTGCCGTAATATGTTTTCGTGAGGTTCAAATATGTAGCACTTGCACGGGTAAGTGATACCGGTGTCACTACAACCGGCAAGGTGCATGAATGTTCATGTTAAGAACCATCGAAGTCAAAATGAATTAGCAAATACTTTTGTCTATGGCGTTAGAACTTTGTTTGTTGCCTTCATGGGTTGGGTGTGCCTAAAGTTGCATGTCCTTTGCCAACCAACAATGTCAAATGCACGAATTGATGGTAGTACCAACAAACTTTTTGTCATGAGGCAACCTAATTGAGTGAACGCAAAGCGTAATAGCACACCCTATGCAGGTATAGGAAGTCGGGGCCAAAAGGTGCGATGTTATTTAAGTCTTTCTCAATTTGAGCTAAAATTTAAAGCGTAGACTCTCTGAATTATGATATTAGAGTATATAAACGACATTACAAAACTTCATATGCACGTTACAATGTATGTTACTTAACCTTACTGTCTTTGCGCTTTTAATAGAGTTCTCAACCCTTTTATTGAAAAAATAGAGGCTCTCGCACCGAGCCACAATCCTAAGTATATATTACCTTCAACGTAAATCTGGTCCTATCTTGAGGACCTTTGCAAACTTATCAATGGGATAACTTAGGCCCTTGAAATTATTGACCTTGAATATTTTGCAACAATGTCATTGATTCAACTCACATCTGAATGTTGTTGAAACCAAGCTTATGGCATTAAAACAGAGAGTCTTCAACCATCATCCGACCCCCGAAAAGGCAGTCCATATCAATACTATAAGGGGCAAGTCGTGTTGGTTGAATAATTAGACCTCATTGCCATGCTTAATTTTGTTTAGGGAGGTGGTGATCATTGCAAGCCAATTTTAACCTAGCTAGCAAAGAGAAACTCTCCAACAGTTATTTGCTGGGATGCCTAGCCCATAAAGAGGAATTCAACTCGTCTATTTCGAGAGGTACTATGTAACAGCGTGGTTGTGACCACGTTCGTTGCAACAAGAACACTGCACAACCTTCTTGTCTTTGAATTGTGACTCGATCCTTTCGCTTCATGTCTGTTCGTCTTTTATTGGTTGCACAAACACACGGAAGGACCTGTAACTTGGAATTCAACCACCATCATGCTTGACATATCGATCCACGGAGGTACAAATTTGGCTCGGCAGTGGCATGTCAATTGTGGCAGCACAATTACATGGTAAATTTTTTTCTTGCGTCCCATTCTTTAACCATCTTGGACACACTCATTCAGATTAAAATGTACAAAGTGCATATGTTTAGTGTCTGATAATTGATTGAAGAAGATGAAGAAGAAGAAGAAGAAGAAGTAGTCATGTCCATTGTTTAGTGTCTGATAAATTTCAAGATGAAGAAGAAGAAGAAGAAGAAGTAGTTATGTTTTTTTTTCAAGGTGCTACCACAAGTCATGTTGTGCAGCTAATATGCAACACTTTTGGCACGACCATGTACACTTTAACAGCGAAATTAGGTGAGAAAGCTATAGGCCTAACAGAGCCATCCACATAGGGTTATTTTTCTCTAAAGATCTGTACCCTTCTTTTGTAAGCAAATTATGCTGTCGTCCTTAAAAGCCTAACCCATGATGAAACCCTTGTGGCTGTGTCCCTTTGTTCTTTCCATAGTTTAGATTTTGAAAACACCTCGAGGGGGACCCCTTTTACCCGTGAAGGAGAATTTGGAGGGTCAGAAATGACCTCAACTGAGCTGCATTTCTGCCCTAATAATGCATGAAGAAGGGGGTGGTTTAGCCATTGAATCCTAAAAGCCCTACTATAGTTTAACAAAGCACTGTTTCTAATCTTGATTTGCCCTTCAGGCCTTTAAAGCCATTTGCTATTTTGGTCATTTTGTCCGTATGGTTCTTAAAGGAGATGCAATGAGCAAATGAGCAGTGCCATTGCCATTTATGTTCAAAGAATCCATGTGCACCACATGGTTGGGATGGTCACCCATAATGAGAAGAAGATAGGCTCGGGAGATCATTTGCATCAACTAACCCATATTGCTTGCATTATATGCTCTGCAAGCTCTTGCACATGGTCTTTTCCAGTTCCTCCGACTACTTGCTGCAGATCCTAGTGAATTTATAGAAACACTTGTCACAAAGGGAAAGTTATGAAGTTTAACTTTATAAAGGAAGACCGCAGTAGTGGGGATCTCATACCTTGCTCAAACAGTTGCTCATTTGTACCCAGAAGGGTCTCATTAAGATGGCACAGTACCACCCATCTTTCTCAATTGTTTGCTTTTTTGTGAGAAAAAGAACTCGCAAGGGATTACCGATTTACAGTATTAGCTATCGCAGAGAGGTAAACTCGAGTAGATTAGTTCGTTCATTCCACGACCGTTAACCTAGAAAAGTTCGAGGTGATTCATTCTGCGAGTAGATACGAGTTTAGCGTTCCCTACCTTTCAGTTCAAGAACAAAAGTACAGCATGTTTTTATTAGTGTGAACAAAAGTGTGAACAGTGCTCTGCATTTGTTCACATCACCTCGACAATCAAACGAGAGTTTCAAAATAAGTGTACCTATAGTAAGCAGAAATCAAGAAGCCCGAATATTATTGCCAGTGTCAAATATTATTGCCAGTGCCAGCATTTGAAGCTTGTCCAGTGAGACTGACATCTTTCATCACCCGTCTTCCTCTTATCTCTGAAATTTCACTTCTCACTTCTGATTCAGGTTCTCAACAGAAAATCTGCCAGAACCTATAAGCTTTCTACTGCTTGGGATAGTTTATAGTTACAGCACAATCTTTACAAAAAATGAAGAAAGAAACTCAAAATGTGAAGCAATGACAAGAGGAAAGACGGTACCGATGTAAGGACACCATTGCTTTACAAAAGAATCACTACTGAGAAACATAGCAATTTAAATGTTTTTTCTTTAACAACTTGGAACTTCTTCCAAGGCATCTCATTGAACATTTCAACAACTAAGCGCGAATCCATCAGTTCCGGGAAGAAAAAAAAAAGGTCAAGAAAGATGGTGCAAGTTCATTTCATCGCATTCATAACCATATGTTTGGAACAGAAGTGCTGCTACATGTATAGGGTATTTAAATGGCAATAATCGCATGGGACAGAAAACAACAGAGAAAGATGAAGAGATAGAGAGAACAGGACATAGCAAAATACAAAATACAAAATACAAAATACTTAGGATTGAGAATTATGCATCTCCAACTAGATTCCTTAAAGCAGAATTATTCATCTTCCATTAAGGTCTATGCCTCTCTGTTTTGGACCCATCACACATCTGGCTTCGAACCCTAATCTTCCATTGGCTAATCACCAACATGATAACATACTTATCACTTAAAAGCATATTGGGGACTGTGGAACAGTGACTTTGCCAAGTGGTAAATTAGCAGCAAAAATCATCGGTCAAAAGTTGAATACATAATGAACCAATTGGCAATCATTTTTCTATACTTGAATGCCATTGTCATCATTTGCATTATACTTTTTGTCCCTTCTTTACTTCATCTATACGAAAGAAAGGGGGTGCGTGTGAGAGAGAAGGCCCCCGGGGGGTTGGGGGGGGGCGCAAAATGGGAAACAGAAGAACACACAACAGAATCCAAAAATGGTATTTCAAGAAATAATGAATCACTGAAACTAAGAAATAAAGTAGAATGAAATAGAAGACATTTCAGCAAGTAATGGTCCCCTAACCAACACCCTATACCAATCAAGAAAAAAATAGAGTAGGGAACGCATACATCAAGTTCACAAGGATACAAAAAGTTTTAATAAAACTGCAGAACTTTGTATCTTCTTCTGCTCAGAGGGAACCACCTCTCAGGCCCACACCAAAGCTTGCAGATGGCTCAGTTTCTCTCTCTTATTGCTAACTTCTATGGCAAATATTCTCTCCCAGCCACCCTTTTTGGATGTTAGTAAGAGTGAAGAGAAAAAAGGTACTCACTTATACCTAGAATGTTCATCCAATATTGTGTTCCCAAATCTTCTCTTTCTTGATTTTGAATCTTTACTCTTCACTAATTAGCCCAAGGGCAAAAGAGTATATAGAAACTGAAATAGCAAGCAAGGATGCACATAAAAAAGGAAAAGGAAGTACAATAAAGATAAAGCAAAAGAGTATTAACACTTTAGCCAGATATTAAATATTCCTCGAGAACTTCAAACATTACTTGTCAATGAGAAGAAAAAAGAAAGATTATATAACCAGATTATGTATATCAAGCCAAAAGTGAAGTCTTGTACACACACACACATATCCAGATGTTACATGTATAAGCTACACTCGAAAGTCATGTATATACATCAAGATGAAACAGAAGATTAAAGAACAGAGAAACGAGATATTATTAACACTAGCCCATATATGATGGTCAGAAACAAGAAAAAAAAAACATATGCTTATATAGAACGACAGTTTATACAAATGAATTCAGAATGAAGTAAAGGATTGCTCTCACTCATTAACATTATTAATCTTGATCTCCATGAGCTCCTCAATAGGCTGGCGGCATATTGGGCATGTATTCGATTGAAGTCTCAATTCTTTTGCACACTCACTGCACATGCACTGCAAACATGCAACATGGTCCAATCAGGATCGGGTTAACTAGAGGAAGAAAAACCAAACGATTGAGCAGATAAATAGAGAACGAGAAAATAAATGGGAGACTTGATTCTCAGCTTCTACACAAAAAAAATATATAACCACCAAAACTTTTTCACTCTCTTAGAATATACTTTATATATAAAAAAAATCAATTAAAATTGATTACAGATACGCAAACCTAGATGCCCTATACTTTTAGAGTTCAGCAACAGGGGAAATAAAACCAACCAATGATCGTCTCAGAAATATAGTGGATATGAACCATTGGTGCTTTGCCACCATAGCATAGTGGCACTAACAGAGATCAACTATAGAGACTTGGAAATAGAAAATCTCAATCTCTTGTGAGCTTGATCAATTCATAATCATTTAAGCTAATCTATCTCAAACTTGTTACTTAAGATTACACCGGTCCACACTCACAGTCCTGCAACAACTAATAATCCACTTTTCACTTCTCTACGAAGCAAATCTAAGTTAACCCTGCCAATGGTTTATTTTGTGATTCTGCTAGAAATACACATGCTTTAAGTTGCAACTTACAGCTCAGCAAATAAAAAAAAAGGCATTATTTCTCACCATATGTCGGCAAGGAAGCACAGTTGTATCCTTAGGCTCTGTCATGCAGATTATGCACTCTTTCCCTGAATCACTGTTATTAAAGCCTTCTGAAGAGCTACCAATTCCAAATATCTCACGCAGCTCATAGCGATCCCCTTCTATCCACAATATCTGCTTGATTACTCTCACTGTGAAAGGCTCCCCATTTTTCTTCTCCAGGACAGCTTGTGTAATCTGCTTTTGTGGGGATATTTTTGTTGGTGGATCAGTAAGATGCTTGTCTGTGGAAGAAGAAGGCCCGCATGTTTCAGCAGAGATTACAAGTGGAAAAACATCCTCTCCCGGCGATGGTTTTGACAGATCATTTAACTCAAAGAAGCCCAAGTCAATTCCAGTTCCTGAAGGTTGGCGAAATTTCTGGCCATGTCCTTTCCGGAAAGGGACTTTTACTGGCACATAGGCTTCAGGAAATACAGGAACAAACACGCAATTGAGCTCTTCCTTGGCAAAGTAAAAGATACTGATGCTGTTTCAATTAGAAAATACAGCAAAAAGTAAAATGAGAGATTCTTTAAAAAATAAAAATAAAAACTATGTGATTAAGATGTAATTGATGCTAAAGCATATAATTATTTTTATCCTACTTCTTAGTTTCGATGAAGAAAATACTAGGAGGGGGCAAGGGAGAAAAACCCAAGCTTTTGGAACGTATATTTATGCACAACCAGAAGATGCACTAAAATGAACCAAATAATATAATCAACAAGCATTTGCTAATGATGAACAATGGTAATTTGGTTCCAACTCCAAGTAGTTTCCATTTCTACTAATGGGACCGATTATGAAATCCTGCTGCAGGGTAATGAAACCTCAATAAACAGTATATTCAAATATAAAATCACAAAGGGAAAGGCCTAAGAATGTACGAAAAATACAAGGTCACAACTGCTTTAACAACTAAGTGCAAGACTATTAGACCATGCTAACAAGTTTGTTTCACAGGCATAAATATCCGAGTCTTTCCTAGTTTCAAAATTACAAGATTTGTATGGTAAAAGACAATTAAGCGCTCGGCTATTGGACAAAGCTAAAATGTTTGTTTGATGTGAAGAATAAATTCTATTATGGGTTCGTCAATCCTACTTAACAAGTCAGGATTAGTTTAGCTTCATTTTCCTTTTTGCTTTCTTTTAACCATATCATGCGTCTTGGGATTTTTATAGTTTGAACAGGCATAAAATGTTCTTGTTGGTTTTGTATTTTCTTTGAACTTAGCTGCAAGGATCACAAGAAAAACATGGAACGGTAGTATTTTTCTCTCGTTGAGCATAAGAAACTAAAAAGTGATTAGTGAAGTATTAGATCAAAGCTCTTATAAGGTTGTGTCGTTTTTATGCACTAAACCAATTTGAGGAAATCTAGAGGATGAATGGCATCAGTATGTGTACATCTAATGCTACATAAAAAAGAGGGCACGTTCTGGTGTCATCAGCGAAAAAGTCAAAAACATCCATTCAAAAACTTAATTTAAGAATTAAAAGAACTTGTGATAGGTTGAATTACCATTTTTCATTGAATCTTTTGTTCCCCAACTTTCCACACTACCGCACTTTCCTATAGTTTCTCTTACAAAAATTCCTCCATTTGTTTATATGCATACCATGTCTCCCCACCTCTAGTACGTAATTTACACACATATAGCGTTTACATATTGTAAGTAATTGAGTAACATTCTCATTATGATGTTGCTCACTGTTATATTGATTTGTTCTGTTTGAAGTTCACCAGCTAATGTCCCAGTATGTGTTAAACGCTTAAACTGTGTCACATGGACTCCTCAAGCCTCAAGTACCTGTGTCTAACAGTCGGCACCTGGACAAGGGTATTCCAATGTGTACAAAAATCAAATCAAACACGCCATCATTAACAGCATTTATGGGTTTTGTTTTGTTTCATGAAAGCTATAAAGGAGGAGTCCCCATGTGTTCCTTCTTGAAAATAAGATAAAGCCGACACAAACAAGTATCGGACCCCCAAACTTGTATGCGATGAAAATAGCTGTTAAGAAAATGTCAAATCGTTGGCATGTAATAAAGGCTGAAAAATGATAGAAGGGGATTGGTCTGGCTGACAATGTGGCTTAATTAATGTAAGTGTCTGCTTTCTTTTTCCATAAGGTGGACTTTGGACAGTTTGCAGATCGGGTCGATTAAAAAATAAATGATCTCATCAGTTGAGCCTTTTATATGCCAAGAAAAGAAATACTACCACCAAAGGAAACCCATAATATCAAGCTCAGTCAGATCATTATTTGCTCAATACACCTAGATCAAGAGGAGTCCTGACCCTTAAAGTTAACCAACAAAGGGATTGCCTTGCAACGCCTAGAATAGGTTTTCTACTTCCCAAATTGTGCGTGCAATTGCCACCATGACTGGAGGTGATACCAACAGTTATATTCAAATAGAGGGGCAAGATAGATAGAGAGAAACGAACAGAATGATTAGAACTTCTATCCATCAAGGTGAATTACTGTTACATCAAAGACATGTTATAGGCTGAACAAAATACTTCCCTAGGAAACTAATCAAATCAATTCCTACAAATGGGATTGCTCAATCAAAATCTGAATTGCTCAATTCCCTCTTCAAGCAATATCTTATACCCATAAACTAGCTAAATCGATCAAGAGATTGAGTTGCCTAGGAGCGCGTAGAATAGGTCTTCCGCTTCTTTCCTTTCTATTTTGGGTACATGGGTCTTCCACTTCTCAGAGTTATGAATCTTAATACTTAAACCTCCCAAAATGGAAAAAGAAACCATGAGGCACCTGTTAACCAAAACACCAAACCAACGAGATACAAGAACAAAATCCACCTCTGTTGATCCTCAAAACCAAGTTTAAAGAGTCAGCAATAGGCCAAATTCAAATGTCCATATGCCTTCTTATCCCTTTTCTTTACTAGGCATTCCTTAGCAATGAGAAGCACGTATAATATCTGCCCATCCCCAACAAATACGTATTGAAGTTCTGAGATGGTACCGTTATTTGTCTTCATTCTATTGAGAACCTTGGCCAGACGAGATTACTGTGGCCTGCAAGCAATCACTAAATACCCTCAGCTACCCTTTTTGATACTAAATAAAGACCTCCTTCTAATTTCTCTGAATGAAATAGTTCCTGAGATACCGCCATCACATCGTTAGAGGGGGGATTCCATTTCCGTTCCCCGGAAACATATCTTGCCATCTCAGAAGAAATAAAAAACAATCTAGTCTTGGCATGGAAACAGCATCCCTACCTCTAAACTACAAACTAGAGTCCCTTTGTTGTTCATGGAAACATACATCCAATCCATTTCCGAAATGAAGTCAAAGCAGTCCCCTTTGATACGTTCGTCGATAGATAGTTGTATGTCTGACATTCGATGACGAGCAGCTAGCTTTGATTGGTTGTTTGCTGGTACTAGAACCTCAGGCTCTTTGCAGTTGGTTCAGCTTCTCTTTCTCCATATCCCTCCAGAGTCCTTCTCTCTTAACTCTATGCGGCGGTAGTGGAACCAGGATTACAGCAGACTTGAAACTGCCGCCATATGGTCTCCTCCGGGACTTGAGTTTCTCAAATTTAGTGTATTGTGATCTAGTTTCAAAACAACCGTCGGTTCCGGATAAAAGCTTCAGTCCCCCAGCATAGTCTTAAACAGAGGCAACTCTACTAAGTTTCTTGCCAAATATGTCAGCCATCAGGAGATGGAGAATACACGGGTTCTTAAATGGTTCATAAACCAAGTATTGCTATAAATTTCTCAAAATTGAGCCTCGTAAAGAATGAGATTAACTATATTGAATACAGATATAGTCAACTTTTTGAGAAACAGTAGTTAGAGATGGAAATTTGAGGTGCTAAACAAGAAAGAAAAGTATATATGATAATCATAATCACTTAACACAATAATGGGACCAATGGGCACTTAAGAAGCTAACAGTCTCTAAGCATTGGACAGTCAACGGTTGGTCATCTTTCCTATTGCTTCCAAAATCAATCCCTTGGTGGGGCCATTTTTTGTTCTCCTCCACTTCGCACGTCTTAATGAGCTGCAGAGAAGCTAGCTTCAAGGTAGTTAATGTAACGTTTCTTCAACTACTCCTACACATCCACCACTTCCACCAACACCGCCTAATTTGATTACATAGGAAAACCGAGGGCTCGTTATGGCACCAGTTTTTCCATCAATCAGTCATGAGTGTAGCTTTTGTCAACCGCATTATCACCCCAAAGCATATTCTATGAGGTGGACTACTTTCAACCAAGCCAATAGCATTTTACTCCATAGCTTTTAGCAACAAAATTTTACTCCTAGTAACTTTTAGCAACCACTGATTGCTGCTCCGAGTAACTTTCGGCAATCTTCTTGAAGGTATTGTAGTAGGGAATCTTCTTGCCCTACTACAAGACCTTCAAGAATATAGCAATTTACCTCCTATGACTTTAATCAGTGATAGAGCAAGTGCAATATATGCTCCGTTCTTCCACTATTTAAAAGTCTCCAGCTTCTGCTATGTCTACAATTTATACAAAATTCATCTCTATGCGGATTTCAGGTATCTCTCCTACTCGGATATTTGATTTAGGTCCTCGGCATATCTTCGTCTTATCCTATTACTGCACCCTCTAATATGAATATATGGCAATCGGATCTACAACTTTCACAATAAAGTACTTCAGATGAGGCGCAGTCAGGAGGAAAGTGATTCATAGAGATTTGCACCAAACAGCACTTCAGATGTTTGTCCAACAGGTATTGCCTCCCACGGGGCTCTATAAATTGGAGGCCACTTTATGGCTGGATATATGATGTGGTAAGAGGCCTTCCGCTCAAGAAATACCCAGACCTACTTTTCATTCTATGCGGATACTAGATGCTATTCTGGCAAATTGCATCACGAGGCAGAGGGACAGCTTTTCTTGAAAATTCAATACTCCGGAAATAGTTCTAGGATTGTGGACTGGAACTTGTGCACTCTTTTTCGCAGGCTCATCATGAAGTGGAATGTCTATCATAACATCAGGACTCCTTGAGGAGAAGGTCGTCTTGGGATGGCAATTCAGTTCTTAGATTGGGTTCTTTCCCTTGTAGAGCTGACTCATAAGGTTGCATTTTTCACACAAGTGCTACACATTTCCACTGTTGCATGTGCAAGAAAAATGGAGAATTGCTGGACCATGGTTGCAAAAAAAGAGGCCTTTCATACAATTTTTATTTTGATGTTCAAGAATCAGTTGGGCAATGCCATGAGGAGATGCTATGCCCTTGGCAAGGAGCTAAGCTTTAAACAGAAAAAGCAGAATCTAGAGCTCCATTTTGGCATGCCTTGGTCCTTATCCTTAAGTCTACTTCTAAACAGTCATTGTTCATATTTTACTAACGAACAAATCATCTCGTGTAGATGCATACCATAGCATAGTTGATTTTTGTTTCTTTAGGCACTTGCAGGCCTTTTTTGTACTTCTATACTTAACCTCATAATTCAAGAAATCCTCAATCAAGAATCATCCTAATCCAACTTATCCCAACTATAAATCCTCCTAAACGCAAGTTCCATCTCAAACTCAACACAAACACCAATTAACAAATACCCTCTAATCAATTCGCCATAAAGTACAACTAACACATACAATTTCGATCAAACAACAAGTGCAAAAGATGCCTTTACCTCCCATCATGAACCGCGTCGAAATCGAAGCAGACAAGGTGGTGATCAGGGTTCTGCTCGTCCACTTCCAGCCTCAACGTATCCTTGTGCACGTTCACGTCGTTCTTGACCTGCTTGGCATGCTGGTGGTCCACGTACCGCGCCGCCGCCGGCGCCACCACCACGGTAGCCGGCTGAACCGGGGCCAACCCATTATGGTGGTAGTTGTAGTAGGGGCCGGGATGGGGCCCACCTTCCATCATGGGGTTGGCATAATTGCTGGCGGGGTATGCGCCGGAATAGTAGTAGGAGGAGTAGATGGGTGGCTGGTGAGGTGGGGGCGGGGGCGGGTGCAGGTGCGGTGGGGGGTGGGCGGGGTAAAGGTAGGGGCCGGGGGGTTGGTCGTAAGAATGGAGGAGTTGAGAAGGTGGGTGGTTCCTTCTTCTGCCGTTGTTGCCGGTGCTCAGTGATATTCCCATGGTTTTCAGGGAGATCGAAATTCAGGGGGGTGTGTGTTGGGGGATTGAAGAAAATGAAAGCGTGTTGTCTCGAAGGTTTGACATCTTCGCACCGTGTCTTAACCGCGCGATGTCTCTGCTTACGCTTTAATGTTTGGAAATTGATATTCTCGCACCAAAATATAGGATCATTTATTTATATATATATGAAATCCTATATTTTGGAAGCGGGTAACACTTCTCGTCTTACTGTTTTAGTTTTAGAACAAATCGTCTCGAGGTTTTTAACATTTGGGTAATTTATCAATTGACGGGCTGAAATTTAATATTTTTGACGCTTGTCAATCTCTCAGGTACAAATCTGTAACTTCAGTTCTCCAATCCACCTTGGCAACCACGTGGCCACCTCATAAAATATTGGCCCAATTAGAATGCTCCACCTGTACAAACCACATCACCACCTTTGACTGTCACCGCCTTTTTCACCCACTATCTCAAATCATCTCTGCAATTTTTACAACTTCATTTTGTGTAAGGGAGATACCAAGTTTAATTACATAGTCCATTTTCATCTTCCCATGTTGCAAAAACTTTTAGCCCCCTTTTTCTTTGTCTTTTTTTTTTTCCCACCATTTTCTTCTCTGGTATGCTTTCTGGGCATCACTCAGAACCGCCTTAGAGTCTGAGAATTGGAAGCAATTCTAGCAGTGACGACGAGGGCGAAGATGAGCAGTTGAACTTCAGCATTGGACGGTGTTGGCGTTTGGCGCAAAGGGTAGGGCTCGCGGGGGAGGCGCTGTTGGTGGGGGCGTTGCAGATGTACGAGCCGTCGAGATAGACAAGTCTGCTCTTCTCGCTGGTGCCGGACTGGCACCGATGATCTCTTTGGTGGTAGGAATGGCAATGGGACGGGTCAGATGCAGATCTCATAAAATTCATACCCGCTCCGGTAGCCTTGGAAACCCTCTCCGCCACCGAGTCATATAAATGCAATATCATAATCGATCCTAAGTTAGATAAGAAAACCCGTCCCCGTCCCGATGCGCCCCACCCGTCCCTATAGCACTCAACTGCGAAGATGAGGAAGGTCAAACCCTCTTTTATAAAGGCACTAGAAGTATTATCCAGAAGAACTGAAGAAGCATGTCGAAGAAGCATGTCCAAACCCTCTGATCCATGTCTTTCTCAATCTCTTTTGCAAACTTGTTTGTCATAAGAAGTGTTAATTCCATAACTACTTCTAGCCAGCTTTTATATTAATTTCAAGTAAGAAGGCCAAATACTCAGAAGTACCATGCTACACCAATCGATTAAATGGCAAAAAAATCGCACGCAACATCTGACTGATATCAATCCTTAGCTGTTTTAGAATTTTAAAATGCAGGGACCAAAATAACAAAACGGGGATAGTTCAGGGGAGTAAAATGGTATTATCCCAAAGATTATATCCTAAAAAATTTATTGCTGTATATTTAGTTTTCATATTAGATTACATTAATTTTAGTTTTGACTTTGACATTTTAAAACTTTTAGATTTGATTTTACAATTAATGTGACCCATTTTGTATAGAATTCTTAGTGGTTTTACAGTATAGTCTTCATGTCACAATGTACACGTGGTTGCCTTTTTTTTTTTCACTGTAATTACTAATGGTATTTATTTAACTACTCTTAAATGCGTTTGAGGCGTTTCCCTGTGCGGATCAAAACTAGTTCATGAGATAAAATCATAGACATAAGAGATTGATGTTTGAGCTCTATTTTTAGACATTTGACTTTTATTTGGTCCGAGAGAGATCAGCTATTCAGGCTCGGGACGCGTCTCAAAGATGTTGTGGCTTATGTTTTTGGATGTAGAAAACTCACATGGTCACGCAGTGTTCGGGAGTGTTGATCGGTGGTGGCGGCAGATCGGTGTTGATATTGTATTTGAAAGAAAAGGTGAAAGGTGGATCTACTATGTGAGTAGTATATATGGCGACAGATTGGTGTTGATATTGATATTGGATGAAGAAGCGTAAAATGCGTCAAATAAAAGTTGAAAGGTGGATTTAAAAAAAGAATATCCAAAACCAAAAATTCCAAAATGGAATTTTTCAAAAACAGTCTCATTTTGAAAACTGGTTTATAAAACTGAAGGAAAAAAAATACAAAAACTGTCTATCAAACAATAACAATTTTTTTCAGTTTCTAAACTAAACAAAAAGTTGAAAACAAAAACTGTTTCAAACGCTAGTAATCCCAAACTTGCACTACATTTCATACTCTACGGTCACGGCTTCAATCATATTAAACCAAACAAAAAAGGCACCGTAAAAATCAAAGGAAAAGAAAAGGAAGGATTGAACTGGTATACTACAATAAAAGCTGAGGGCAAACTTAACAGAAATCTGGCCTCGGCTTCTTGCGAATCGAAATGCAGCCTTTCTGATGATCTCTGAAGATCCTGATCTCAGAACAATCCCTCAAGTCCTCAAGACTAATGAATTGTTGCTTCACCATCCTGGAGAAACCACCCCCAGTGTCATGTATCCAGATATAAGGGTGGCAAGTCTCATCATAGTAGTACAGAAATCCCCTCATTCCCCCACCTCCGTTGCTGCTACCTCCCAAACCAGGCATGTAGGCCTTGTAAATGCTCTTGCATTTCAATCTCCTTGATGAACCTGGCTTCATTGTGTGGACTTTCTTCAGTATTGATCCCACCCTTATCTGAAGCTCCACCGGCTTGTCGCTAAGGTTCCAAACCCTTGTGCCAACTCCCGCAACCTGAGTATGGTCGCGACATCCGTTGAAACACTTCACAAGCGATAGAAGGCTGAAGCTTGGCATTTCTTCTGCGAGGTTATCAACATGTCTGGTCAATATCTGTACTATATAGAAGCAATGATATATGCTGTAACTTTTGGTGTTCTTAAAATTCTATGCTTGTTGCTGGTGATTATGATCATTGTGTATGGTGGGTCATGCCTGCCAGTTGATTCCAAAAGTTCCGCCGTGGCGCCGTAGAGGTTTTCAATGGAACAAATCATTACCCCTCAACTAAGTAAATGGTAGGATTACAAGTTCCAGTGGAAGCAGTGGGCTACAGCAACTTTTTCAGATTAGTCAAACAAGGAAAAAGATAACTAAAGCCCCCACCAGCCACCACGCCAGCATTCAAAGCTTCATGATGGGGCTGCATATCATGTTGCTTCCCCTTTTATCATCCAGTTTCTTGCTTTTTTATTCAAAACTTTCAGTGCAAGTCTTCATACAAACATCCTCTCTTGTGCAAAAATATGGCACCAAACTGAACTCAGTGGAGGTCCGCGACTTTGACTCGCCATCTATATTTACTGGGCAGTACCAACAGTATTTGGGTACTGTATCTTAAGCAGGAAGCTCGTTCGGGGCCATCAGAAATTATGTCCAAGCAACGAAAGATTGGGCGGTGCTGAGGAGGATGCTACCTTGCCGCGTACAGTTTTAGCTGAAACCAATGTCATTGATTGCCTGTGTTCCCAGAAGAACGTGACTGCTTCCCTTTATGTATCTCACATGCACCGCTGGGTAGCATTTGCCAGCGGCAGGCCGATTAAGCCCCTTTGTCGAATGCAACCAGCAACCACTAATCGTCTACTCCCAAATTACGATCCCCTGCTGCAGGAGATGCGGATCCTATACTCCCACTTAAGATTATAGTTTCTGATAAACCTTCAATTAGTAAACCTACAGATTGCATGTCCAGAGGAAACATAATTCACTGGAAAAAATAAATCTCGTTGCTTTTATTAAATGAGCAAATTCATCTTAGTAACATACACTGATAAATGGTGCCAGTCATAAGTTACCATTTCTGTCAAACCTAAATGTGATAGCTAATGTCACTGTACAAATGGTCACAAGCAAGCATCGTTAGCAGATGCCATGTATAAAAGCATATCTCTTTCTAGAAGCCTAAGTAAAGAATTTACAGACATCAGTTTCATTTCTCATGATTGTCTTGAGAGGGATCTATCTTGATTATAAGTGGCTGATGGAGACCCACAGGAGCATCAGCTACGATGGGTAATGTTTGTGTGCCTACAATATCGTCTATCTCCTCATTTTCAGCCAGAGCTTTTGCAAGAGCAGACTTTGCAACTTTCGTAACACAAATCATTAAAACCACTGCAACCCAACAAAACAACACCGGTAAGAGAAAATTACGTTTACCGAGGCATAAACATGCATACTTGCTAAATAAGGCACGATATGTGTCACTCTTGATTAGAAATGCAATGTAAATTGAACAGAAAAGAGGGATGTTGCAATGTTCTGAGAACTAATCAAGGGGGGGTTGAAGAAGTCATCCATTTCTTTAACCCTAGACTTAAAACTTACCCCCCACGTGCCACAACCTCACATCTGCCCAGACTCCAGCTCCAAATCTTATGTATGAGACTGTATCATCCTCTTTCATTCGGGGGGATGAGGGGTTCTTTTTTCTTTCGGGGTTTTTTTTTTTTTTGGGGGGGGGGGGGGGGGAGCGGTGGGGACTGATATAACTTAAATGCTTATTTATTTATGCTTGCCTAGAAATGGGAAAAGCAAAAATAACTTTCAATCAAGACATAACTGCTATTGCACTCTTGTTTATGCAGAAATGATACTACAGCAACATACTGATTAAGCTAAAGTTATCACACATAAAATGTAGTTAAAAAGGTAGAAACTTGCTCCACGATACTCGCTTGTCCTACTTCACTTCCTCTCTATGTTATGGAGAAGGACCTTTAAGGGAAAGGGGCCTGGTAACCAGGGTTTTGGTTTGTAATTGGTTTATAATTGATTTAGCATGTGTTGGGTATAAAACTTAATAACAGTAGAGAGACAAACAACAGTGTTTACTGATTGCAAGTGATTATATGCACAAGTGTAACTCACCAGATACCACAAAGCCCAAAATAATAAACGCCTGCATCCACAACGAACGAACAAATGTCAAAACTTAAAAGGAATTGAAACTGGCGACAAATAAATTCAGATTCTAAAACTCCAAAACTAAGAAAATGAACTGCACCTTTGGGCCACACGTTGCACAAGTACGCTCACAGGCATTAGCTTCACATTTACATGTTTACTTGGTTACCCCATTCATTCCAGAGAGAATAAATACCAAGCTACGTCACGTGGACTTTTACAAAACTAATTCATCTAGTACCCAAGTCCAATGACACAGCCAGGAAGAATTTTTCTATGCTTTCCCTCATTTCCTGGAGTAAAAATGGTGTCCTAAGCAAACATCAAGCGTAAAAAATGTTTGTAAGTTGACACAAAGAAGACGAGTTTTGGAAGGTATACAACCGATGCTTCTTTCTTCAGCAGAGGCTGCGTTCCGGAGGACTTCCTTAGGGGAGCTACACGATAATGATGACAGAAAGAGGATGGATCGAGAAGTAAAATCGGGCTTCCCGGTTTCCTTTTTTAAACTTTTAACTTGAGCTTTCTGGTAGGAGAGGGGGAGGGGGGACTTGGGATAATGTGTTTCCCTCATGAGAGAATTAGATGCTCTCTCCTCCACGGGAATTTCGAAGGTCATTAGAACCATTTGGAGGGAGGAAAGAGATAGTACTCCGACAATCAGGAGGGCCTGCTTCATCTAAGCTGGACACTTTTTTGGCTTCCGTAAATTAAGAAAGTTCCCTTGCAAGCCAATCCATCCTTGCCTCCTTGGGAAATCAAGTACTGATATGAAGGATGGTGAATTTTGCAACAGAGGAGTCATTCTGTTCTGAGAACAAAGCTACGGAATGCAGAAGTCTCAGCTTTGAAGGAGCATTCGTACTAAAATCAAGAAATGTTACGGCTAAAGTGCAGATTAGGAGTCAATGAGAAGATGACTCGAGAATCTGAATGGGAAGGATTAGAATCTGAGGGAGGAAATGAGACTGAGCACTCGAATCACGTTGGGAGGGTTTCAGGGTGGGAAGGATTAGAATCTGAGGGAGGAAAAGAGACTGAGCACTAGAATCACGTTGGTTAGGGTTGCAGGGACGACATAAAAAGTCATGATTGATTATCAGCATATTCCACCTCAGCCGTAAATTTGGAGGCTGGTTAGATATCGTTGGCTTTCATATCCTCTCAGTGGTGTAAAAGGACGATATAAAGACCAGTTACTTAAAAGGGGGTGTTTGGACTCAACTCGCATACAACAATGAGAACGCAGGGGATAAGATGATACCAAGGTGAAAATTCCCAACAAGTTTTAGTGGTTGGTCATCCTTATCTGATGCAATCTCTTTAGCTCTAGAACTTCAAAGAAGAGCTTTAAATGCTTCTTTTATCAAGCTAATTCCAAAAGAAAAGGACAGTAGAGGTGAAAAAAATTGGAGTCCTATCAGTCATAGAGAAAGAGTTGACAAAATTCTTTCATCTAATCGTCGAAGTAGATTATGAAGTAGCCGTGCTTCAACGAGGAAGATACATTTTGAGCTATGTACTTCAAGCTTAGAACTCAAGTGTCTCGGTGTGCATGAAGTTGACATAGAACATGCTACCGTATATAACCGAAGGCTGACGAGAGGATCCTTCACAAAATGTGGAAAGGTTGAAATCTCGGTTGTCGCTCAGTGAAGTATCTTGTATTGGTCCAGGTTTCTTTGAGAGCTCCAAAGACCTTAGGAAAGGTAATCCATTGTACTCCGATTTTAATCCACAGTTTGAGGATGATATATTCTTATCTTATGATGCAGAGGAAACCACATCTTCACCACAAGTCAATATCACGCTTATTATAGGCTATTGTCTACAACTTAGACTTTAGTGAGAAACGACAGCCTTGTTAGAATGGTGTAGCAAAACAAGGTATTCCAAATATGAAGTTGTAGGATCTCTTTTCTCTTAATGACTTACTCGGGTTTTCAAGCAGTATGATAATAGACTGGCAGGGCAAAAGACATAATATTGTCCAAATGGTAGGAGACTCGTGTCTGTAAAGAGCAATCTTTTGTCAGCAAAGAGCATTCTTTCTAGTACTCCAGCCAGTTTTGGCAAAAGGCAGATAAAATATAAGTCAACACATACTCTCATACATTCAAAGTAGAAACGCAGCCTCATATCCTAACCGGCACTTACACTCCACAGTGATGTAGCAATGTGTCACTTAAAACTCACCACGAAGAAGCACAATGAAAAGAAAGAATATATGAGTTGAATAAGATTAAACAGAGCAAGTTAATTGGGCTTCCTCTTACCCATCGTGTTTTCGAGAACTCGTTCCATCCATGAGTTACATCAGAAAGATCCTTTAAGGTTGTTCCAACATATACCAGTGCAAGAGTAATTGGCTGTACCATGAAAAAAAGTAGGGTATCAGCAAGAATCAGCACAGAACAATATTAAGGATTGAAAGATAAATACTTGCATACGCACATAAAGATATAGAACTAGTCCTATCACATTAAAACAGAAAACCTAAGATGAAATAACAAAGCTGGTTGAAGAAGTATGATGCATGTCATGAAGAAGACATCAGATGGTACAAAAATAAGAATGAAAAATGGTCCAAGTAAGGTGCACATACCATCATGCCCAACCATGAAGCCAGCATGTACTCCCCTATTGGAACTGGAGTCACGGACAAGAGGTAATTCAACATGTTAAATGGAAGCAAAGGAACAAGCCGGAGCAGCAAGACAATCTGGAACAAATAGTCAATGTTCACTGACAAGTATCTCAAGCAAAAAAAGTTACTGCAAAGGAAACTTGCTTTTGCTTAACTATGTCATATGGACTAAGTACGAATGCAGCAGTCGGATAAATGAAGTGCTGGATTCATCTAATTTCCAAATCTCAAATTGTTGTTCTGTGACATACATCGGTAAATTGAAAACTTCTCTTGATCTAAATGCATGGTATGCCAAAATTAGGCTTTCTTAAGTGGGTTTGGGTTAAATCATGTTAGCACATAGCAGAAGCCCGGTGGGCGTGTGATCTTCTATCATGGGTGTTGGAGAGGCTGAGGTAGTAATTTATATCGCCCTCGCTCAATCTTCCAACAGTGTAATGGGGGTGGGAGCGTGATAGATATTTTGGTTCTCGGGAGTGATCTTTGTGAGTTTTTGGGAGCTCTTGTGGCTTTTCCTTGTTAAAGGATTATCTGAAGATGCCGAAACCTACATACTCGGATATGGTTCTTGAGGAATATTCGTATATGGGTTTTGTGGTCTTTTTCTGCTCCTGTGCTATAATATCTATATCCATATCCATACTACTTATAAAAGTATGAATAGGTGTAAATCATTTTTTGGACTAAAGTACCAGTAAATAATTATAAATTTCCGTGAATAATCTTCTATCTCCAGCTTTGTGGTTCGACTTCCTCACAAACCCTTCCCCTTCCTCCTCATGCTCTAATCTCATTCACTTTGAATCTCTGCAAAAGTGTTCCGATACATCCTCCCCGAATTTAATTGGTAGAGTTCTTCAAAAGGATGACTCTCCACCTCCATAGCATGAAGTCTCACAAATTCAAGATGCGATTCTATGGCAAACGACTATATGCATCTTTGATGAACCAAGTACAGCAATTCTTTGAATGGATAAAACCCAATCTCCACGGCAACAACGTCCCATATAATTAGAGAGGCTCGCCACCTTGTAATTGTTATATTCACCTCCAAACATGTACAGCCTTTGTGTACCATTCTTATAACTAGAGGTAAACAGGAAAATCACACTCTCTGTATTTTTAGTATAGGAATGATTAACAAATGTAATTTCTTGGTTCCATTGTCTCGATTGCTCACTTTTGAAGAGGTATCCATTTTTTACGTTTCCATCTGTGCAGGGAATACCAGGTTCTGATGCTTTAAATGCAGGTTTGTCCAGTCTCATGACTTATTTAGCATTCATTATTGAAATTATCTTTTTGTTTTGAATGGTACAGTGCTTTCTATTTTGTATTCATTAGCTTGTTTGGTTTTATATTTCTACTATGATTTTTGTTACCATTTCTATGGTCTATTGCAGCTCCAATGGGTTTGACAATGGCTTGAGGTAAAAGCCAATAGTTTTAAAGCAGATTGCGCACATTTGACAATTCAATTTTTAAAAATGTCGAGTAAATTAATTGTCGTACTCTTCGACCTGTTTCCATAATAACCCAGCTGATCTGTTCTTTTAGTTATGCATTTTTACAGTTCTATTTATGCAGGTCTGAAGCTAAACTTCTGATGCTCTAAAGGTGACTTCCCCCATTCTTATAACTCACTTAGGAGCTTTAAATTAGCTAAACACATATTTTCCCATACAAGTCACTAAAATCTCAACTGAGTAACTCAGCAACTGCACAACTCAGCTGATATTTTCTTTTGATTTATATCGTTCTGGTTGGTTTTATACGCACGAACAATTGAGGTATAATTAATTTGCAATATAACTTTATAAAACTCGAATGCCAGATTGACATGCCTGAATGAATAATATTTTGGTCCCATATGACGCAAAGTAGCTTCAGTTTACAAGTCTATATATAACTGCATATTTGTTTACAGTGTTATAGAAAAAATTGACATCCGATTTCGATTCAGAATGCTTTCACTTTCTGAGGTGCACATAGGCTCACAATACTTAATCTCAACTTACTATAACAAAGTTTTGGCATGCACAATCGTGAAATAGGATCTCATGTGATCATTTCCAAAATGAAGCCAGAGTTAAACAATATTGTGGCTCACCTAAATATTAAGAACATGACATGTTAACAGCAAAATCTTCTGAAACATGCCTCTCCTTAGGGATACACTACAACTAATGAGGGGTGCCTGCGTGTGGTGTTGGTGGTTTGGGAAGGGCGATGGCTTAGTTTCAAATCATAGCTGCTATTTATTATGACTTTGTTTTTCGATTCCATTTGCATTAGAGGGAAGAAAGTTTATCTGAGTTTTTTTCTTGGTCGTTGTTCATCTCAATTGTTGTAGTGTAATCAACCTCACTGAGGTAGCTTGTTATGTGTTGCCACATTGATCAGTTTAATTTGTTGTAGTTTGCAAAAGCTGCCCAACAATTCCTTCTATCTCCATGTCTAAGCACACATTCTTCGCTTACATATCTCATATCTACTTTGCGAGTGTATCCGTCATATTCGTACCGATGTACTATAGCAGAATCTTAAAAAAATATGTCCAAACAACTACTTACTTGTGTTAGCGGGCAGAAGGACAGCAACACTTTTGAGTCTTGTAGTTACATTTAAAATGGGTTTCTTCAAGGATTAACGTGGCCGCTAAGCTAGCTTAAAGTTTACGGCTTGAAAGTATTGGTGATTTTTATTGGATCCAAGGCTGCCATCACAAGCAGGTGTAATAGTATTTCTAACTATAGTGTTCATCGTGAACAACTAATAGGATTTGCTTTTCTTCTCCATCGTGTAGGTTTCCGCAGTCACAACCAGTTCTTGGGTGCTTGTAAGTTTTTTAGAATTCTCTGGCTCTTGTGGGAGTTTATTATAATTTTCTAACTCTTGAGTTAGCAATACTGTGTAATAAGTAGTAAACTACGAATGCATTCTAGGGCCATGAAGAGGATGAATATGGAGTTGATGTGGAGGCTATTGATCATTTGAGGTGTATGAATCTTGTGCTGCTTGTATGCTATTATCTAAATGAGTTATAACATTCTCTAAAGCTTGGGTTTTAAGGCAATCTTTCGTTGATCGGTTCTTTTTCATTTAAATCCTTTATGCAGGATGTTGTTGTGTGCAAAGGTGAGTAACATTCTGGAGTCATGGTTTGTGGCAAAAGCCCGTGTGAAGGTTCTAGGTACAAATCTATATAGTGAAAATCTTTACAATCTCACTTGAAAATATAGAGCATAAACTAAGCTACTCCCTCCCTCCCTCTCTCTCTAGCTACTTCGAACAACTTGTACTGACCTTCGGCTCTCTCTCTCTCTCTCTGTGCTACTGCTGCTGCCTTTGCTTTCGCCTTTGCCTTTGCTTCTTGTACAGGTCTTAAATACTTATTTTAATGTTGAGTGTTTTTTTCTATATGGTCATTTAACTAGGTCAGGAGGCCGATAGAATGATCCTCAGGAAGCTAGATTATATAAAAGAAGGTCTTGGGGATGACAGACTAAAACTGAAAAAAGGGGGTTAAGGGAAAAGACCATGTAACTGAACAGGGCTGTGGATATAGTTAAATCAGCTTGAATCAGGACAGGTTAATGATTATTCATTCCAATCATTGTTTTGTAGTAAAACACTATTGATGTGTGTTACATTTAAAACGCTATTGATGTTTGTAACACGTAAACACAATTATCACATTTCCTCTCCGGTCAAACTCTAATATCCACGTGCAGCCCACTAGTCATGTGTAAAATGTTTCTTTATGCCTGAGGGGCTAATTGAGAGCTTGGCTGCAAGCAAACCGAGCTTTTAGTGAACAAGCTCGTTATTTTTTCATTAACAGCTCATTTACGATCGCTATTAAACAAGTGTGCCAACCTTGAAATTGAGCTAGTTTAACATATGAGCTGAACATGAACAGCCAGAATCGTTAATGAAAAGGCTCATGAGCAGCTCGTAAATTCTTATACGAAATTTAGCCAATCCAGAATAACCCAATCGCCCAAACCAAAACGAATCCCAAACCCAGACATAAACCTACTTTCGTCCGAAAACAGCTCTTCCCCTTCTTCTCCTTTCTCTTTCTTATGGTTTTATAAAATCCAATGGGAGGTGAGTGGTGATCTAAATTGATGAGGTGCTTGCAGCGATGAGGACGATGCCAAAAAGGAAGACTTCGCTATCGAAGCAGTGGCGTTTGATCTGTCGTGTAGTGTTGAAGGTTTGAAGACAGTGATGCCATTGATGATATCTCCAAATTGAAGGTCCGCACAACCACCTATGGCCCTTCTTCTGGTTTAATGCCCCAAAAACTGATCAGATCTTAAAGCTTAGATTCATTAAGTTTAATTTTGTTGTTTTGGGGCATTCTTTCACACGGCAGTAAGTAATTAAAGCGTGATTTGAGTATTTAGACTTAACTTCTTCATATGATTTTGTGGATTCCCTTTGTACTAGCCGACGAGTTCAAGCATGGATCTGGAGCATGTGCCGAAAACGAGCTGAGCTTGTAACTATCGAACACAAGTTCAAGTTCTCCTTAACGAGCCAAGTACTAGTTCACTTGCAGCCCTATACTTGAGTCCTGAAATCTTTGACATTCTTATCAGAATCTGCTTAAGCTACTAGTCTATCTTGTTTCTCCCTCCTGATTGACAATATCCTCTTGTTATGGCTTTGAGAAGATAGTTCTAGTGTAAGTCGATTTCATCAAACCCTTTCTACTTAAGATATTCTGGTTTTTTCTTCCCTACCTTAGTTGGGTGCTATGTTAGGACATTTTTTGGAGTTCGGGAATGCTAATCTTTGATGTCACCAATCAAAATTTGAAAGAAGATGCCTTAGATGACTGTGCAAATAGTATTTCGTATTGTATCTTTCCACTCGATTCATTATGGAGATCCCATTGGGCGTATCTATGTCACCTACTGAGGTTTTTTTGCACGGTACTTCAATTTTATCTTGACATTATGCTGCTGATTGGCTGCTGAAGAGCATACAAACCTTAAATCCAGATCGCCGAATAGCAATAGCAACTGCCTGGAACTGTGGATAATCCTTCAACTTGGCAATAACAAATGACCTCCCAATCTACAGAAAATTTAAGATAACACTAGTAAGATTCAAAAGTAGCATACAGAAATCCAACTCAAAAGCAAACCAAGAACAGAAATGAAAATCAAATTCAAAATAGATAAAGAAGAATACATTAGAAGATCTTATGTGGCTAGTAAAGCTAAACATATTGCTTTGGGGGAATCTCTGTTTTATTTAACCATACCGTGTGAGATATTGCAGAAAAATCCTCATGAATCATGACAGTAAGGATCCTCCATTAGAAAAAAACACTTTTAATTAAATTTTGGGAAGATAGTTTTTAGAACTTACTGTTCTGCCGAGAAGCAATGCCGCTGTTGCACCAATGGTAGCACCAATGGAATCAGCAACAAAACCCACAGGCAAGCCAAAGAGGTAACCACCACCAAGCTGGTAGGGGAAGACAAAGTACAGCATAAGATTTCAATTATATTGGGAGGGAAGGGGAAGAAGTCCCTCTAAGTACAAGACAGCAGGCAGAAAAGAAGAAGGTGAGAAAGAAAACAAACAAGAGAAAAGCGCACTTGGGTTATTCACAAAGATTATTGCAGAAAATATAAAGGTCCACTTCATACATGTGCAGATATTTGACAAAATTTTGTACCAACTCAGAGTTGTGGTTTTTTCGAGTCTAGATATTCCATTGGTTGCCTGAAGCATAACGAACATACGTACCTTAAAAACATACTCTATCAAGTGCAAAAAGGTGGGCTTTCAAAAACAACTCGGAGAGTTCCTAAGGATTTTGTTTTCTTTCAATATGTTCCCGATCTCCTGAGGATTTTTTAAGTTGCTGAAGCAAATTCTTATCAGCAAAAACAAATGATGTATGGAGAAACTGTACCACCTGCTTTCGTAGGTGTAATATGCTGTCAGGGCTTAACCAATCTGTGGTGAAAAACAGGTGATGGCGTTTTGATTCCAAAAGTAACCTTGTGCCCCGATCCCATACATGGCATATTTTTCATTTCTAGGCGAGCCAAAGATTTGTTTTCCCCATTAGTACTGTAAGTCTCCCTTTCTCAAAATTACAGAAAGTGCCCCAAGAAAAAGAAATGTTTTCTTCAAGTAATTAAAAGATAAATACATAGAATCTTAAATAGCTTGTTTGGGTATGCTTCACATTACATGGATGCTCTCTTCTTGTATTATATGACGAATATTATCCCTCAAAAAACGTAGTTTTCTTCCCAACTAGATACCAAAAAGTGCAACAAAAAATTTGCCACCACTAATGACAAAATTTAGTCAAAATCAAATTTTGATCCCCTCGAGCAACAGAGATGGCAACTGGCAAGAGATAACCACCGAATTATTTCTTGAAAGTTTATATGAATATCTAAATATAGCATTCACAAACAAAATTCCCTCTGCCTGAATGTTTATCAAACTTTATATCCTCGATGTCTTAAAAATATGAATAACAAGTAGGGTCTGCTAAACTCTAAATGCACATGACTATGTGGTCATCTTTGTGTAGCTCAAATCTTCCTTTAAAGAGACTTGTGGGTAATGGGATCATCTTAAAGAATTCTACGCCATTTGTCTTGTAACGTCTACTCTTAAAATTTTGACAGCATTTTTATCACTTATCAGCATCTTCTTCCTTAGAAAAACAAGCAAAATGATTCTCTGAACTGAAACAGAGTCCTTCCTTCCTTTGCTACACGAATGAACAGTATAAGAACATGTGCCTAACTAAGTCTGTGCTGCAAAATCTCGATTAACTACTGAAAAAGCAGATGGCTATCTTTTTCCGTAACTCACGACTAATACTAAACACATAATAAATTCAACTAAACAACAAACAACTTGATAACAAGAAAAAAAATATGGAAAACACTTAAAATGTGTCAATGAAGCAGATAAACTGGTATGGCATCATTGCAAGTAATAGAAGGGGACATGTTTGACCACTGAAGCTGAACAGGTGTTGATTCTTACAGTAAGTACTGACGCCGGGACAGCCAAGACTGTTAGAGGAATATATGCAACAGCCCTGTTAAGTAACATAAGAGTTAATACCACAGAAGGTCAACCTACAAACATGACCATATCATTCTTCTAGCAAACTTAATCTGATAGAGATGCTAAAAGAACCAACCAAGTAATAAGTTAATATAATAAGGTGCTATGGAAATGAACCAAACACTTAAGAGCAAAAAGATAATATGTATTGCATGTGACAACTAAGGAGGTTAACAAAAGGCTGAGCATTGCACTTCTAGACCTGGGAATCAATTGCAATATTCTCAAAAAACTGATAAGAGTTCTACTAAAATGCTTTAACAAAGATTATATTTATCATGAATATTAGCTATCGGATATGCTCCGATGCTGTTCCCAAGACAAATGCTACACATATCTTACGCTAATCATAGTGATAGACACTACCCTTACTGAGCACATATTATATAAGAGAATCTACTACCGAAGAAAAGCGAGAGCACATGCGGCCTGTAACAAAATGCTTAGGGTGAAATGTGTACTTACAGCACAAGAGGACCCCATGGCCCAAGATCTTGCTCAACCCATAACAAGAAGTCCTTCAGTAACTGGGGGAAAAGTGATTCTTTTGTTAATATATAATAACAAAAATCAAATACCTAAAAACCCATCGTAGCTTGATGGTTAAAAGTGGTATTGCACATAAAGAGAAGTCTCATGCATTTCATAATATTGAATTAGATTCTCTATACAAGTGATCTAGCGAATTTACTTTCACTCGCATGTATACTTGTGCATATGGCGGAAGAACATTTGAGTGAAAGTAGGTTCTTTCACAAGCAAGAGTGGCCTTCTATCTCAGTAAAAGAGTATACAATGTGTGACAACCCCAGCTATAGCTCAGAAGGACACCAGGGACGATGTTGAGGCAGGACAACCACAGGCTGAGGAGGAGATCACCACAGTCCCAGCTCGAGCTCCATTGAAGATCAAGATCAAGAAGAAGACTGTGGTACAACTGGGAACGACGCCGCTTGGGGAAGATATTCGCGCCACTGGGAACGACGCCGCTTAAGACCATTGACCAATAAGTGGGACGGCATCGTTTAGAACATTTAAACAGAGGGGGAAGACGGCATCGTTTCGTCCTTAACCTGTTTGGAGTGAAGACGACGCCGTTGGCCAAACAGCTTACTTTGGATTCTTTTAAAATTACCGCCTGTTTTCAATTCTGTTTTTCTGTTTGATTTTCTGTTTGAGTTCTTTTTACAACTCCCTTTAAGAGGAGGAGAATCGGAGGAAAGGGGTATGAATGATGTAACAGAATTTATCTTCTCTCTAATGGAAATCTCTCTTTCTTTGTTCTTCTCTCTTCTCTCTTAATTCTAGCTCACAAATCTTCATTCCATTCCTTAAATCTCCCAGTATTGTGTTAGTTGATCTGAGGAATTCTATACAATCCACCATGGCCGTAGTGTCTCGAGCTAGATACGCTACAACTGGTATCAGAGCCCTTTAATTGGGGCCTGAACTGGTCTATAGCTGTATTAAGTTGTATTCCATTTCACATCGTCTTAGAAGGGAAGCAGGAGAACCAGTGAAGATGCCGCGATCAGTAAAGAACAATCAGCTCGCTGAAGTAAAAAATCCAGAAGTCCAGGAGATGCTGGGAACTCGTTTAGCAACATATGATGTTCGTATGGCTTCAGTCGAAGCCACTATGGGAGATATGCAGAGAGGCTTCTCTGATCTCAAGCTTGATTTGGCCAAATTTATGGCTCAGATGAGTGCTCGACATGAAGCTCATTCCAAGACTACCACAAATCATGGAGAGACTAGTCACAGGAATAACCACGTGGAGTACAACCATCAGCAAAACAATCCACCACCACCTCCCGCAGGTAACCTACCACCTCCAAGATTGCCTAAATTAGTATTCCCTGGATTCACGGGAAATGATCCCAGGGGCTGGGTACGCAAGGCTGAACAATACTTTGAGCTATGCCCTATACATGAGGACTATAAGGTCCCATATGCATCTGTACATTTTGATGCTCAGGCAGAACATTGGTATGCTGCCTATATTAAACCTTTGATAAGGGTAGACTGGGATCCTTTTGTAAGGGATTTGTACGCTCGGTTCTCAGTCTTAACTGGAGTGAGTGTTTTGGGAGAGTTTAGCAAACTCCAACAGGAGGGGACTGTGGATGAATATTTTAACAGATTTGAGGCCTTAAGGGCCCAAGTAGTACAGGAGTTTGAGTACTTAGATGAAACATTTTTCTGTATGAGTTTCATTGGAGGCTTAAGACCTGAAATCCAAAGTAGAGTGGAACAGTTTGAGGTTGATAACCTTACCAGGGCCATACACATAGCTAGGAGGGAAGAAGTGGCAATTCAAAACCTGCTCAAGGGACACAGATCCTTGCATACTACTGTAACCACATCCAACCACACCCAAGGTCCCTATAAACCAGCCTATAAGCCCATGAACCCTATCCAAACTGCAAGACCAGTAGCCATTCCACCTACACCACCCAAAAATCCAGCAGTACCTTATGCCACTAACTTCCAAAGAGGGCTATTACCAACTCCACCTAGACCTCCACCAAGAACCAACCAATTATCCACAGAAGAACACCAGAGAAGAATGAGCCAGGGCTTGTGTTTCAGGTGTGGAGCCAAATTCGAACCAGGACACAAAAGTGTATGTCCTATGAAGTCCATAGCTATGATCATAGCTGAAGACTTCGAAGGAGGAGACCCAGCTGAACTGGAAACTGGTGCAGGGGAAGAAGTGGAGCTGATTAACCACCCTGAGCCCACTCAAAACACTGAGCCTGAGATCAGTGTGCATGCCTTGGCAGGGCATGCTTCCCACAACACAATCAGGATACCTGGCCAGGTGGGGAACAAGCTGTTCAACATACTGATTGATACAGGATCCACAGATAACTTCTTGGATCCACAATCAGCTGTTAAGTTGGGGTGTATCCTCCAAGCCACACCCCCACTGACTGTGGCAGTTGCCAATGGGAGTAGGTTGCAAACTGATACCATCTGCAAGGCATTCAAATGGAAAATGGGAACACAACTCTTTACTACAGAGATGAGAATTTTACCCTTAGGGGGCTGTGATTGTGTGTTAGGTATGCAATGGTTAAGGCAATTGGGAAGTGTCAACTTCAATTTTGACACTAACCAGATTACCTTTCAGCATCAAGGCAAACATGTCATACTTACAGGGGGGAGTTCAAAGGCACCACCATCAAGATGATTACTGCTCAGGCTATGTCTAAGTTGATGAAAAATAATGTGGGGTCTCTGTATGGTCAAGTTTATGCTGTCACCCTCCCTACCAGTGAAGGGCAACCAGTAAAAGAAGTACAAGAATTGCTGAGTGAGTATCAGGATGTGTTCGAAGAACCACAAGGACTACCACCACACAGAAGTCATGATCACCCTATCAAGCTTATGGAAGGAGCTAAACCAGTCAACTTGAGACCTTACAGGGTTTCTTATATACAGAAGAATGAAATTGAGAAGCTCATCTCTGAAATGCTGCACTCAGGTATCATCAAACCCAGCATTTCACCATTTTCCTCACCTATTCTTCTGGTGAAGAAGAAAGATGGGAGTTGGAGGATGTGCATAGATTACAGAGAATTGAATAAACTGACCATCAAGGATAAGTACCCCATCCCAATCATTGATGATCTGTTAGATGAGCTACATGGGGCCTCAATCTTTTCAAAATTAGACCTCAGGAGTGGATACCATCAAATTCGAGTGTTAGACAATGACACTCACAAAACAGCATTCAGAACTCACACAGGCCACTATGAGTTCTTAGTCATGCCCTTTGGGCTGACTAATGCACCAGCCACTTTCCAAAACTTGATGAACACCATATTTCAGCCACATCTGAGAAAATTTGTACTAGTTTTCTTTGATGACATCCTGGTGTATAGTAAAAATGTGCAGGCACATCTTGATCACCTCTAGGTGGTTTTACAATTGCTGAGGCAACATTCTCTGTATGCCAAGGAGAGTAAATGCACTTTTGGCCAGAAGCAGGTTGAGTATTTGGGGCACCTGGTCAATAAGTAAGGTGTAGCAGCTGATGCAAGCAAGGTTGAGGCCATGCTCAACTGGCCAACACCTAGCTCACTCAAGGGACTGAGGGGGTTCCTTGGCCTCACAGGCTACTACAGAAAATTCGTCAAGGGCTATGGGGTGATCAGCAAACCCCTTACCAGTCTACTCAAGAAGGATGCCTATTGTTGGAGTGATGCAGCTCAAGAGGCATTCTCTGTACTTAAGCAGGCCATGGCCACCACCCCTGTCTTGGTATTACCAAATTTTACATTGCCATTTGAAGTAGAGACAGATGCCTGTGATGTAGGCATTGTGGCTGTCTTAATGCAGCAAGGAAGGCCATTAGCCTATATCAGTAAAGGACTGGGAAGTAAGTCTATTGGATTTTCCACTTATGAGAAGGAGTTGTTGGCTCTGGTCCATGCAGTGACTAAATGGAGCCCTTACCTAAGCCACAACCATTTCGTTGTCAGGACTGACCACAACAGCTTGAAATTCTTACTTGGTCAAAGAGTCACCTCACTTCTACAACAAAAACTCTTGTCTAAACTCCTAGGTTTTGACTTTGAGGTGCACTACAAGAAAGGCACAGATAACTTGGTAGCAGATGCCCTGTCCAGAATTCCCCAACAGTACCAAGGTGAATGTAAGGCAGTCACTGTGGTGACTCCCCTGTGGCAACAGGAATTGCAAGCCAGTCTCGAAAATGATGAAGAAGCTCAGAGAGCTATCCAGGAGCTGGTAATAGACCCCATGGCCACTTCCTTCCATTCCTACCAAGGAGGTATTCTGAAGTGCAAGGGAAAGGTGTATGTGGGCAGTAATGGTACCCTCAGAGAACAGATTTTACAGGAGATGCACACTACTGGTATTGGTGGTCACTCAGGAATCAACAACACTTACAGAAGGGTGAGAATGTTTTTCTATTGGCCAAAGTTAAAGCAACATGCCATACAAAAGGTGAGTGAGTGTGATGTTTGCCAAAGAAACAAACATGAGAATGTCCCTTATCCAGGACTACTCCAACCTTTGGAGATTCCAGAGCAAATGTGGACTCACCTAACCATGGACTTTGTGGAAGGGCTTCCTAAGTCTCAAGGGCAAGACACAATATTCGTAGTGGTGGACAGGCTCAGCAAGTATGCCCATTTCATCAGCCTCACACACCCTTTCACAGCAGAGATAGTGGCTCAGAAATTCCTTGACAATGTGTTCAAGTTACATGGGATGCCTACTTCCATTGTTAGTGACAGAGACAAGGTGTTCCTCTCCACTTTTTGGTCTAAACTCTTCAAGTTGCTTGGTACTAAATTGGCTTACAGTTCAGCCTATCACCCTGAGACTGATGGCCAGACTGAAAGGGTGAACAAATGTCTAGAGAATTATCTGAGATGCATGTGTGGAGACAGGCCTTACAGTTGGGCTAAGTGGTTGACACTGGCTGAACATTGGTATAACACCAGCCACCATTCAGCTATCAACATGACTCCATTTGAGGCTGTGTATGGCTACAAGCCTAAACCCCTTAGCTTGGCTACCCCCGAGACCACCAACATCACTGATTTGGACATCTTCTTAAAGGACAGGAGTAAGGTGTTGACTCTCCTAAAGGATAACCTCACTCAAGCTCAAGCACGGATGCAACAGTATGCCAACTTGCACTGCACTGAGCGGGAATTTGAGGTTGGAGATTGGGTCTATCTGAGGCTACAGCCTTATAGACAGACATCATTGGCCCTGAGGAGGAACCTAAAGCTTTCCCCCAGATTCTTTGGACCTTATCAAGTACTCCAAAGAATTGGGAAGGTGGCCTACAAATTGCAAATTCCAGACACTTCCAAAGTGCACCCTGTGTTTCACGTTTCCTTACTCAAGAAGAAGATTGGTCACCAAATTGCATCCTCTACAGACCTACCACACCTAGGAATGGAAGGGCAGTTCTTAATCGAACCAATTGCAATCCTCGATCAACGAATCATTAAACGCCAGAATCAAATGGTCCAACGCCAATCAGGGTGAAGAAACTTGGGAGGATTGGGAGGTCATTAGAATCAGGTTCCCTAAATTCGACCCTTGAGGACAAGGGTCAATTGAAGAGGAAGGGGATGTGACAACCCCAACTATAACTCAGAAGGACACCAGGGACGATGTTGAGGCAGGACAACCACAGGTTGAGGAAGAGATCACCACAGTCCCAGCTCGAGCTCCACTGAAGATCAAGATCAAGAAGAAGACTGTGGTACAACTGGGAACGACGCCGCTTGGGGAAGATATTCGCGCCACTGGGAACGACGCCGCTTAAGACCATTCAGTAATAAGTGGGACGGCATCGTTTGGAACATTTAAACAGAGAGGGAAGACGGCATCGTTTCATCCTTAACCTGGTTGGAGTGAAGACGACGTCGTTGGCCCAAACAGCTGACTTTGGATTCTTTTAAAACTACCGCCTGTTTTCATTTCTGTTTTTCTGTTTGATTTTCTGTTTGAGTTCTTGTTACAACTCCCTTTAAGAGGAGAAGAATCAGAGAAGAGGGGTACGATTGATGTAACAGATTTTATCTTCTCTCTAATGGAAATCTCTCTTTCTTTGTTCTTCTCTCTTCTCTCTTAATTCTAGCTCACAAACTTTCACTCCATTCCTTAAATCTCCCAATATTGTGGTAATTGATCTGAGGAATTCTACCCAATCCACCATGGCCGTAGTGTCTCGAGCTCGATACGCTACACAATGCAAGTAGCAAAAAGAACCATTAAAACTATTATGCAATACTACGCCAAAAAAGACTAAAAAAACAGAAACAGCATACAGATTAACAACAACGAGGGGGAAGGATTAAGTTTTTTGATTGGGTGTGAGAAAGACAACAACGTATCATCACCGCCACATATAATATTCATATGACCCAACTTATCCGAAATTCAAAGCCTAACAAGTAACATAAGTGTTATAACAGAATATATTGTCACTATCAGTACACGATCGTAGAAGCAATTTACCAACTTGCCAAATTCACTATTCTTGTGTAAGCAACTCCACATAGAACCCATCATTACTAAATCAGAATACGCCCAAAGAAACCCGACCCAGATAAGAAAACCCGAAGCAAAACCGACCCAGAGGGAAACACCCAAAGCAAAACCGACCCAGATGCGCTAAACCTGACCTTTTCGATCGGGAGAGAATAGCAAGCGGCGGCAATGGCGGCTATAAGGAGGATTAAAAGGGTTATTCTCAAAACGGAAAACCAATTGAAAGCCATCGACAGCTTGCGACGCCACGGCCTGCAATCCTCCCCGTCCTGATCCTCCGCTATGGGTTGCTTCAAGGACAAGCGAGGCCTCAATCCCCCAATGTTTGCCAGATTTGTTAATACCAATTGAAACCCAGCAAGAATTGGCTGCCCATGTAAATTGACACGCACTTGTGTCTGTGTGTGTGTGTGAGAGAGACAGAGGGATATGTGATGTACAGACACTGTATTTCTTTGTGTGTTGGGTTCTTCCCCCGTGTGTGTGTGTGTGTGTTTGCTTCTTGCAAGTATTTTACGCAAATCCGATTTTCTTTGGGTCGAAGGACGCGCACGAGTGAAATCTGCTGCGTCAACCGGCAATCAACGACTACTTAGCACGTGTGAACCATCACCGCCGATGAAACGCCTTGTTATCATTATTATTATTATATTATTATTATTATTTGCTCCACATTATTTATGCTTTACATTTTTTATAAGCTCTTCGTGACGTGATTTCTCATGAATTAGCTGATTAGACGTCACTATATTATACTGTGAGTCATTTTTTATGCAAGTAATTAAATCTTTAATAGTTTTGAAAAATTACGTAACGACGATAACTCAACACTTTTTGTATGTGAAGTATATAAAAAGGAATGCATGTGCGTTGTACATGAAACGTCTTCGACCGAGAAGTAAACAAGATGATGTTAGATTGAATACTCTTGAATAAGAGAATGTCAATGTGCTCGTGTTTTTTATGCTTATTCATTGCATTTTCCTTTTTTTCTTTAAGGCAAGATTGATAATCATACATTTATATATCATCCCAAAACTATTTCTCGATTTTGTAAAACTTAAGATTTTTTGAATAAACCAGGAATTGCAACGGGTAACAGATAACCTTATTTGAACCATTTAGGATATACAACATAAAGGCAACGCATAGCCTGACTACTACACCGTAAATCCATAATCGAAGGAGCAAATAAGTGATAGGAAATGAAATAGACTACACATCTTCTACCCAACCCAAAGAAGCCTAAAATTCTACCCTCAGGCTAAAAGCAACAAACAACATTGATAAAACAGAGATCATGCCTCCATAGCCCAACCAGACACTTGCATAAGAACCCAAACATCCCGAGACCTTGAACCCACAAGCCAAATTACCATGCTATAAGTATACATCATGCTTAAGCTCGTTAATTATTTACTTAAAAAATTTATTTACCCAAAAAAAAAGCCCGTTAATTGTACTTTACAAGGTGAAGATGAATTAGAGGTATTTTGCAACGAATATGGTATACAAATATTAATGTGCAAGAGGAGAAAAAGAAATTGGGATCAATATTTCCATCTTGTATCTCACACTTGTTCCATTTTTTGGTTAAATTGTGTGGATGAGTGTCATGGTATGCACATTTTTTGTGCCGTACAACGAATGTGAGGCTTTATGACACTCGCAACGTACTTTTGTACCGTGTCATGAACCGTCGCCTCTTGTAAAAGGCAAAACTATTTTTATCTAGAAGCACGCTGATACAAGCCTTGCATAAAATTCATACTTGAGATTAGACCTGGCAAACGGTTCGACCCGTGCGGGTACGGGTAAAACCCGGTCGGATCCGGGTAAAATCGGATCGGGTATATTTTACCCGATTTTTCTCGGGTAAGAATTGTGAGAACCCGTACCTTACCCTTGCGGGTAGGGTATTACCCGCGGGTAAATCATTAATTTCTGATTAATTATTTTTTTGAATATACATATTTTAATCATTGCTAATTAGACGTTTTAATCTCCAACAACAATCAAATAATTATTTGTTTCTCCATCAACATTCATTACACAAAATCTAAACATCTTTCGATCGAAGAAAAAACAACATGAACATTTTTCCATTGGGAAAAAAATACATATGAACAATCTGAAAAAAAAAAACCACCATCAAGATCTACCCAACAACCATCAAGATCTACCCAATTTGAAGAAAAAAAAAACAAACATCAAGATCTACCCAACCACCATCAAGATCTACCCAACCACAAGGCGTGAAGTGACGATCGGCGATGGTGGCGACCGATCGGTTGTGGCGGGGCACAGTGGTGGCCGACCATTGGTAAGGAGGCCACGGTGGTGGCCGATCGGTGGCGATGGGGTCAGGGGTGACCAACCTGTGGCGACGAGGTGACTGAGTGACCGACCGGTGGCAACGGAGATGCGGTGGATCAAGACTGACCGACGTGGCGCCGTGGGTGGTCGTGACTTTGGCAGATCTGAGAGAGAGAGGATCTGTGAGGGAGACTTAAGAAGAAGGGCGGCGGAAATAAGAGAAGAGGAGAGAATGAGATGTAACTTGTAACCCTAGAAGGTCTTATATATAGGCAAATAACCGGGTAAACCCAGATACTCGGTAACCGACCCGATTTTACCCGGATTTTACGGGTCGGTTTGAGGTACGGGTCTAATTTCGGCGGGTATTGAATATTGGTACCCGTACCCGGCATTTTGGACCGGGTACGATTCAGGTAACGGGTACGGACATCATTTTGCCAGGTCTACCTGAGAATACTCATGACCTTAGCCGAATAGTAACATCTTAATACAGCCTCAAGAGACTACACACATTGATCTTGTGAAGATTTCCACGTATGTGTGCCCAAAGCACCTAACATAACAATGCTTTACACTTTGTGCACTAATGTGCCCTTCGTAGTACTCACCGTACACACCCAACACCATGTGCAAACGGTTTGTCTGTGGTGTCTCTATGTGCTAGACATATGGTAATGGGCACCAAAGACATGCTTACATATGCAGTTGCGTGTCAACGCAATAACGTGCTAGCGTGCTTGATGTCATGCCCATTTTTCCAACTTGGCTCCAAACCTTTACTTATCTTAATATGACCATCATCAAGAACATCTTAGCTAACATTAGCACCATCCCAACTCATGCTTGAAGCACTACAACTGCCACCAAGAATGTCTACATTGTTGTTTGTCCGATGAGAGTGTCGAATCCGAGAATATAGTACCTTTGCACAAGCTATGCAAGCACACCAATAGCTCAATCCGCCACAAATATGCATACCGAATATGATTTAGTATGATCCGGGGGCATAGCAAGTGCATATGTATAGCCTTAGGCCCAAGAATAAGGCAAATCGTTTGTTGGTGTCCACCAAGAAAGGCTTTCTTAAATGGAAGCTCCCAAGCATGTCTTCAATGCATTTAAGCTTGTCCCAAGTTTCCATGAGTCACTCACTTGATGTCCCATGGTTGCCCATTAAAGCACAGGGAGTGATGGAACAAGTGCCTGTGTACTAACATGTTCACTGTTATAGTGCCCTTATGAGACAAAACCAAAGTGAAAATAATAGACGTTATTATGCTCGAGGAGTCATAATGGCCCCCGGGGAGAATCTACTTACATCGAAATTGAGTGCCGTGAACTTATGTCTACTCGTAGTGAGCAGCATTTCAATCTACATTATATTTCCCTGGTCTATCTAACGCATGCACAAAAAAACTCTTGCCAAAAACAGTTTTTCATATTTAGGAAACAACCACTACAAATAGTTTTTGTTCAAGAAGCACACTGAGTATTCTCTTATCTTACTACCAACCCTTTGGGCCTTGCCTCAAGTCACAGTTGATTGGTTTATGCCAAAGCACCCCGTGACATCCTCCCACACACGATTCATAAATGTCTTTATTAACAAGCCAACTCCCTCGTTTGTCGTAGTCACATATTTAGTGACATCCTCTCCCACTTGATCCGTCAATGCCCTCATTGGCCGGCAATGTTGACTTGCTAGAAACACCCTCACCTTGTGGAATAGGACTCCTCGTAATAGCCTGCAGCTTTGCTCCCATAACAAATTGCCTATTCGTTGATGCCCAACTCCGAGTTCGACTTAATATCACAATAATCAAGCACGACCTTTAACAAAGACCTCTTTGACTCAAGTGGATAACGTGCCTCATGTGCAAATGTCCCAACGACACCCATGTTTCCTCTCTGAGCCACTTTTCGTATAAGCCATGCTCAAACACCCCCAACGGGTGAAAGGCTCCTCAAAAGCCAACCTATCACCAAAATTAAAACCTCCATGTGCTATGAAAAAGCGTTGTCTAGGATCAAACTCAACCGTAAATCTATTCTAGAAACATGCGCAGAAGTTTATGGCTTAGACCAACTTCATTGCAAACCACAAAAGTAAAAGCTTTGAAGGTGAGTAGACACGACATACTCCTTACCTCCAACCCCTCTAAAAAAGGGTAGATACCTCTGCCCATGACCTTTCTGAATTGTGCACAACATGAACTCATTATGTCTGGTTACCACAACACAGGCTATCCCAAAATGTCATCTTTATACGTGTATTCATACGCGAGATGTGTTGTTTACACTAACTCTTACGAGTCTAAATCAAAATGGTGCTCGCACACTAAACTCTCTAGGCGCCCAGTGCCAACCCGAGCCAAATGATACCCCATATCACATCAAGCACTGCCAGCAGTATGAGCAAATGGATGCCACAACCTAACTCATCTACTACCCAAACCTAAAGATTCTGGTATCTCAAATGGCCAACCAAAATGCGCCTATGCGCAACCGTTTCAAATGGTACCCAAGTGACTTTGCATGCCACACAAGCCACATTGTCTACCATAAATGACCTTGCAAGTAAACACAAGTCTGACGGTGTTGTTGACCAAAACGACTCAAACCAAAATACGTCCAACACACAATCCATGCTGAATGGCACCCAAAGCCAACCTTGCATGCAACACAAGCCACATGGTCTGACGCAAACACCTTGTACACAACACAAGCCCGAAGGTACTTGTAACCCAAATGACTCCCATCAAAAAGTGTCATGCTTAAACTCAACCAAGTATGCATTCTCAAATGGAAGCTCTCAATCAAGTATTGTTTTCCCATGACAGCTTCACCCATCAAGAAAAACCCTTCGTTAGTGCCCACAGAGAAGGGATTTCTTAAATAGAAGGTCTCAAGCATGTCTTCAATGCTTTTAAGGTGGCCCTAAGTTCCTTTGAGTAGCTCATTTGATGCGGTATGGTTGCCCATGAAAGCACACGGGATCTGGAGTAAATGCCCGCGTACTACCATGCTCCCCCTTACAGTGCCCTTTGGAGATAAAATCAAAGTGACAATAGTAGGCGTTACAATGCTCAATGAGTCATAATGGGTCACCTTTTGAAGACTATAATCACATTTGAAATGCGTGCAGTGAAGTTCTAGATACTTGTACCAATCCATACTACAATCTTAGTTTTATGTTCGTGTCCATCTGAGGCACGCACAAAGAGATTCTTCCATTGGATCTATAAATACAAAACTGTAACTGCATATAGTTTTTGTTCAAGAAGCACACTAGATACTCTCTCCTCTTACCATGGCCACCAACCCCTGAAGCCTTGCCTCAAGTCATGGGTGATTGGCCTATGCCAAAAGCACTCCGTGACATAACACATGGTGATGAAAGGCGTTTGTCTAACCCAAAAGGTGGGAGGCCCACGAACCCATAAGGAAACGTTCGTCAAATCTCTAAGGCGATTGTCCACACTGCGTGAAGAGCTCTTAGACACTCCTTGTGGTGCCCGAGTCACTTCTTCTCGCCCATGTTACCCTTCAGGTATCAAATACCATGAGGAGTTCGTCCGAGTGCTCTGGCAACCGGTCTCCTAGCCTTTGAGGTGCTTATGCAAGCTCCTCCAGAGTGTTACCTCATTTCAAGGTGCATGATTGATGTTAGGGACGCTTGGTTGTTGTGAAAGTCACGCAAAAGTCAACCCCATTTTTAATACGCTTCCTAACACCCGAACAAAACCATGGCCGATAGACTAAATTCCTTGACGGGCATACTACTCCGGCATTACGTCCCCACTGTCGCATCACCACTGCAACAACCCATCATCAGCGAAATTCATGGGCATCAAAGATTTTGACAACCAATAAACATTTATGTACTTTGTAAAAGTTAGAACTCGCTTAGCTCTAGTAGAAGCAACGAATATGGCCACTAGACTCATGTCTTAGCTCCCACTAAGAGTGATTTCAGACGGATAATTGAGTTCAAGGACTATCTTTTACAAGTAAAAACCTACGGCTTTTTAACTGTAGGATTTGTTAATATACCCTCACCTAGGGTATACTAGTGTTTAGAGTACATGTGTACCACTCAAAACATTAAAATCTTGTAAACTTTTGGAGAAAGAAAAATTATGAGCATCGAAATACTTATAGTGATGCTTTTAACATCAAAGATAGCAAAACAAACTTATATGACAAAAACACAAAGAACGAAGCCATATTAACGTTGATCCAAGGAGGGAGAAAAGAAAGAGAAAGTTATTCTGCAAGTAGCAGAAGAATGTAAAGGATCATAGATAAGAAAGGGAAGTGAGATGGAGGTGGGTCGTGGGGTTTAAAGATAAAAAAAAATGTTTAGATTTTAAGTGTATAAGCAGATTACCTAAATAACCATTACTAAGTTTTTTCACAAGTGAAAAAATGGCCAATATTAAAAGGGTATAAATGGAAGTTCAAAAAAAGTATAATGGTATTCTCCCTTAACATTAGTATAGATAATAAAGATTTACACCAAGCCATGAAATTAGAAATGCCATTGTTTCTTTGAAAAAAAAAAATGTATAGGTTATTATTGGGGAATTCGTCTTTTCGCTTGTTTCTTTCTTATGTTTCCTCTCCCCACAGGAATAACCATTATTCCGCCGGCAAGCAAAGCGTCAAAATAACCATGTTATGTCCGCTATGTAAGTTAAAATTACCTAAACACCCTTAAGATTGTACAAAAGTCGCTTCAAGAAAAGGTATTTCCGCATTATGAATTGAGGGCTCAAGATCCTATGTTGTACTCCAATAACAAAAGAAAACCTAGTTTAGTATTTTCAGCGAGTAAGAATCGTTGCTACAATTTTAAAAAATAACGAAAATAAAAGTATCTCGAAAGCTGTTACAGCGCCTCCCACTATACTCTCCGAACGGTAAGCCTTTATTGTTTATAGCCTATCAATATTCAATTATCTCTAGTGAAAATTTCACGAATCTCTTGACAAAACATAGTAGTAGGACATAAAATGCTCATTCGCATCAAAGTCCAAATTTCCAAACACCACATTTCCAATTTGTTTTGTTCAAAGTAAAAATGAAAGGGTATAAGAACAGATTCTGGGTGGTAATACAATAATATATGGGAAAATGGATCTACAAATATAAGTTAAGTGGAATGACAAACTCTGTTGACCTACTTCTTATTGGTATGGGCCCTAACCAAAATGTGGCCAGACACTATTTGAGACATCTACAATGTGGTTAAAGAATAAATAATGACCAGTACAAAAATATAATACAGCAGACCAACCCAAAGAATGGCCTCAATTCACCACCACCCTTCATGGCTGAGCCAACCACCACACCACCCCTTTTCTCTCAAGTCAAAATCTTATCATCCCAGCTTGCAATCCACCATGACCAGCAAAGAATTTCCTCCATTTTTTTTACTGCAAAACATGACGAATACCAGCCAGGTGCATGCAATAGGACCTCCCAACCACTCGGGCTACCTTGCACAGAGGGCATTGAGTAGCACATGGCACAACATGAGGTCCACAAAGTACTGGTGCCCAATCTGACCATCCCTCCACCGCATCTTGGCCGGAGCACGGCCGTAATGCACGCCGTCGTTACACCGGTTGTCGTAGTGCCACGGATAGGTCATGTCGAAATCGTCAATCACTCTGTCGACCGCCCCAAACTGCCTCAACTTGTCCAGAACCACCCCGTTGAACGCTTCCATTTTGTTAGGATTGAACGCCAATCTCCGTGCATAACCGCCCGTTGCCACCGTGGTCCTGTATATGATCTCCGGAGCCACCAAACCCCTCCGCTTCACCCCCTCCACGACCTCTGACCAAAACACCGCCGCATACTCTGCCCCCTTTATGAATGTCCTGAGATTAGACCAGAACACCCCGTCGTGTAAACCCGAATTCATGATCACACTATCCGGAACAGTTTCACCCGAAAAATACCCCTTCAACAATTCTCTGTAGCCTTCATTCTTTAGCGAATTTAGGCCCTGATAATTGCCAGTGTCGTTCGGGTGGCCATTGAAAATGCTGGTAATACGGACCGTCTGATTAGGATTGACCGGATTCGTGATGTTCATATCAAACCGTCTAGGTACAGCTTCAATATGCGTAACATTCAAGATAAAATGCAACATGTTCCGAATGCTATCACAATGATTCGAATCGCCCCAGAAGAAAATCCAACGATTTGCCAAACAATCCCAAGCTGTTTGAGGGGAAAACAGCTTGAAGGAACAATGTGCAGAATATGTCCAACCGTTACTTTCTAGTAAGCCCAAAGAGCCATCACACCATGGATGTTGACAAGGAAAGTTTGGCTCTAGGCACCTATATCGGCCATCGTTGCTAATCAAACAGTTTTCATTCTTGGCGTGACGAGTCCATCTACCAGACCAAACATCTCTAGTCAGATCAGACTTCTGGCATTGCGAAATTTCTGGTAAACGAGCTGATGATTGAAGGAACTTGATTGGGATCGTTCGGAGTTTTTTGTCGAAAGCAAATCTCTCCGGGGAAAATTTCAATCCCTCGTAGTGCCGAAAAAGTAGATATATCGACAAATTGTAGTCTCCAGGGAAATCTGGGTGGACTTGTAGGGAAATTGTGTAGGCACCATTGCCTAAATCTTTAACCAGAGGCCGGAATTTCCATGAATCCCCAGAAAGGTCGGTTTCAAAGTAATCACCACCCAGGCAATGGGGATTCCCTGATTCATCCAACGCTTGGAAAACAAACTCATGGATTTCCCCACACGCTAATTCAATCTTTTCTTGACCGTCCAAACTGGGAATCGTTATCTCCACAGATTTTGAGTCCCTACATGGCTCACCACCGGGAGCCAACCATCCAGCTAAAAGATTTGAAGAAAAATTCCCCTCTAGCTCAGCTGAAATCCAATCCAAAGTTGAAGGGCTAGGTAGGTTTGCAAGATTTCCATCATCTGGGATCAAATGGGGACCAACATTTATATTAACAGGTTCAGTTTCGGGAGCAAGATTGGGGACTAAATTTTCCTGAGGTTTTGCCAAATCTTCTTGAAATGTAACATTGGATTGAAGAGAGACATCTAATGGGGTCAAATCTTGATGGGTCTTTTTCAAATATTGATGGGTACTATTGAGCTTGATAACGACAAAATCTTTGCGAAAGTTACCCACGTTCCAACCATCAATCCCCCAAACAATCAAAATTCCAAGAAAGACTAGGATTGTTAGTACCTTGAACCACCATTGGACCATCGGATTTGGCCGGAAAAGCCACGAATTTGCAGCCTTTTCCGGCATCTGAGACATAACCAGACCCAAACCAAACCAAACACAACCCACAAATTCTTTTATTGAAGCAAGTTAACAAATGGGTTTCTCCCTAGAAAGTATCTGGCATCCACATTCCAAGAAGATGCTTAAAACTTTCTTGAAAAGACAAAACAAACAAAAACATTAGCTCACCTGAAACCTCTATTGTTCATACCTCAACGTGTTGCAAAAGAATGCACGATAGAAGGCCTGCAACAATGCCTATCCACACTCTGGGAGATGAAGACCAAGGAGAGATAGCCGGAGACGGTGGATAGGTGAAGGAAAAGAGTCCTAGATTGGGACAACAAAGGTCCATATCCAACTTCTTAAGGTACAGCTATTCAGTGCTTGGCCATAATGTCCTTTTGCAATTGACTGATATTAATTGCCTGATGGCATCAATGAATAGTACAACACCGACAAACACGGGGCCAATTACAACAGCAAATAGCTTTGGGCCGGTGGGGGGACATTTGTGGTCTTGGGACAAATGTCCCATGTGCTGTCATCTGTAAGTTCTTTTTATATATTGTGTGTGAAGATCCCCAACTTTGAGCTAAAGGAGAGGTAAAAGGCCTGATTCTCGTCGGCAAGAGCTGAAAGCCACTGATCATGTGGAATATCTGAGAATGTATGAGAGCATATTGTGGGAATTTTGTGTCAGGTTTTCTCGTACCAAAAACTTGGAAGTGATAACGATGGCAGTTTTTAATTTGGGGTGAACTGAAGTACAAAGCAAGACACTTAGAATGAGACCCAAGAGTGATAGAGAAATTGTTAAGAGGTGTCATTATTCGCGTTTATGCAAAATATTCAAAATAAGTTGAAGCGATAAAAACAATTTTCATTTGGTTATTCGGTTTTTTGTTCTAAAAATTGGACCTTTCAGTTTTTCGGGTTAATATTCTTTCAAGTCTGATTTAGCTTCGAAGAGTTATATTCGAATTTTAACGGTTAGTTACTTACTAAAAATGACGTCACTTTGTGTTGTTTAGAAATACCAAAGCTAGTCTTAAGTCACCTTGGATGTTATGTACTATTTTTCGTGCATGGATATATTTGCACAAAACAAAATTGTGTACTCTAAATGACGTTTAAATTTGAAGCAAGGTTTAAGAAACACATTTACAAGATTTTGATTTAAATCAAAAAAATGCATAACCGAAATATAATTTGATCCAGTTTGGATTGGATTCAAAAATTATAATTCGATTAAGAAAAATGAAAAAATAAAAATATCTCAGTTGGGTTCTCCCGACCCTTATTCGTGTTCTGATCAATCTGAATAACCATCGCTCGTAATCATGAGATAGTGAAACACATTATTCGAGTGGATTGCAATTTCACTACTTCTAATCTCCAACGTAAAATAAAATCGGATAGCAACTCGTTCGCCAAGGATTCTCTACGAAAGTTTTTTACATTTGCACAATAAATGCGTTGAGCTGGTATACGTTTTCAGATAGATCGAAATAAAGAAGTAAGACACCTACGATGGGATGAAGACTAACGGATGAATCATAAAACTTTTAAAAAGTCTATTTTCACACCTCAAATACTTATCTAGGGTAGGATTATTATTACTTATCAAACTGCAACCGAATTTGAGTAATTCTAAGCCAGATCCAGAATTGATTGATTTGTGCAAGCAAACCGAACCACTAATAAATGTTGCTGCCAGAGCCAGACCCCATTGTGGTGGATGTCAAAAGGTGACCACTCCCTTTTGACCGCTAGCTTCATCATTACCTAAAGCAGACTAAACTTTTTTTCATAGCTAAACAACGTTCGTGTACCAATCACTTCTTTCCAAGCTCAATACGTCACCTCCACTAACTCTATCAATATGTGACCAATTCTACATTGGATTCTCTTCTGTATCAAAAAAATTGTCGCTAAATATTTTTTAGTGATAAAAATTTATTTATCATTATGAATTTTAGTAATAACGATAATATTTTTTATGACAATTTTTTGTCGCTAAACATTATATAGTACCTCTGCTCTGCAACAAAGGATCTTGATTCATATATAATAAGGACTTGAAAGAATCTTATAAATTAAGAGCACGGTAGAAATTAAATTAAAGTGTGATAATTTTTTGAATTAAACTTTAACGAATGATGTTTGAACAAAATATACTGAAAGCAAATTCAATATGGCAAAATGACCAACAATTTTAGTGTTTGATTAAAAGTCTTTTTTGACTAATAAGGATATCTTAAAAATTTTACTTGGTCAAAACCGATTCTAAAGATATGATTGATTTATAATTCCCGTTTTCCTGGACTATCCAATCACTTTTTTTAACTTTTGAAAGCTAATTTTATACCTTTTTTTTTATTATTATTAAACGTCTAGAATACTCCTATAATCAATCACAAGCAACCTCTCCTCCTTGTTGCCATGCATCTCCCGCATTTGCAAAATATTGTTTTTTTTTTTTTTTTTTGGGCAATAACAAAGAAGTTCATTAGGATAGAAGGGTAGGGCACACCAAATAATAATGAACCGCTTTCTTGTACAATAAGAGTCTTTTGAGCGTTAACTAGTTAAGTTGATAAAGTTCTTTAATGTCTATTAAAGAGACAAGTGATCGATTCGCGCCTACACCAAGGAGCAAGGGGAGGAGACGTATTAAAGAAGTGAAATGACTTCCGCCCCATACCACCCTAGGGGAGGAACGTACGACTACCCTCCATTGTGTAGATCATTCACAATTCTGAAAAAAACTGAAGCTCCATTCGGTTGGTCATATAGAGGAATGTTCTATATTGAGAGGTTATGTTATTTAAGCCCCGACTCAATTTACGACAACATCAGGAAACAAACTAAGTTGAGCTCAGAATTTCGAAACCCGCGAAATAAAAAAAGGCGACCTTGGTAAAAAGCTCAGTTCTCGTTCTAAACCGAACTTCAACAGCCTTGCGCTCGGCTGGAGCCGCCTCGGTTCCTAGGTCTCTCTTGGACTAGGATCTTTTGCTGTACAACACATCTGTTGTCGTAAAAAAATGTTGTTAAGTATTATTTGGCGACAACTGATTTTCGTTACTAATTGTAACAACAGCGACAACATAGGATCCTTATCCCCCTCACTCCATGTAACGTAGATACATATCCAACAGATCAAAAGCAGCCCATGCATTTATAAACCCTCGACATGTGAAGACCAGTTGTCACTGTCCCTGCACTGATTCAAATTTATTGCTACTAGGCGGAAGTTGGCAAGAAAATTGAATGAAGGGGGGTACACAATTCAAGCCAGCCCTGTACTATAACAACAGTGACTGCAGCTTGGGCTTAACTCTCAGAAAAAGTGCCCAAGGTCACTGCACCAAAGCTGAAATAGGAAGGAGAAACTATTTAACACTCTTACTCCTTGAAATCTTCTTCTCTTTGTTATGTCCCAAAAATGAGATAACTTTCCGAAGCCGAAACAAAGAAATTTCCGGATGTTTCATGTTTACCCTTGACGCAGTGAATTCTCAAAGTCTGCATAATAATAATAGTAGTAGTAGTGGTGGTGGTAGACACTTCTAATGGCTTCATTTCAATTATCCAAGGCTCCTACGTAAATATTTTTAGCAACTTATGAATGCAAAGTAGATGATATAATGCTGAAACTGAATATGGTCGACGTGGAAAATCTAGATACACGCCGTGTTATAGTCTAACAGAATGCAAGCCAAGACCACTGCACGCGAGCCCACAAAAGAATACCCGGGCTAATAAATATGTACCTCGCAGTCCCAAACTATTCAAAGACATCGAAAGATCAAGGACCAGTGTGTACACTACCACATTTTTACTCTCCAATAAGCTCAAGATTTCTTTTGTTTGAATATATTAATGTTCTAACAATGCTAATGCCGACAGAAGCTAATACCTTCTCTTTGCCACCTGAAGATACAACAACTATATAGTTTCACTTAATAACTCAATCAACCTCAAATGTACAAACATAAATTGGGAGAGGAGGGAGAAAACGATTACCAGCCGGAAAAAACAATTAATAAAGAATAGCGTTGAAGGTACAAGGAGGCACCGTATTAGCTCCACGGATCATCCCACCCATTGGGCCCCCCTCTCTTTATAAAGCCCATTATAGCTTGGGCAGCTTCCTCAACTCTGTTAGACAGAGAGTGGTTTCCCCATTCAATTTCAACTTTCTCCGCACCACCCAATGCTCTGCACAATCTGCGATTACAAACCAGATTACACGATCATAAAAAGGAAAGACACATTTCGGACCAGCCAAAAGTAAACGTAGAAAGACTTCTTGCACTAACCTGTCAACCACAGCTTTCTTGTCAACATAGTCTGGTACATATTCATCAGCCATAGAAAAGATAACCTGCAGAAAACAATGTTAACAATCTCCATCACTCTCCATTTGCCAACCAAGAATATATCAGTTAGCAAGACCTATGCTTATTTTCAGTAAAAGTAGTACAGAGTTGCTGAAAACATCTCCTCCTCTTGGTGTCCTTTTCACACCATTTCTGAGTAAATGTTTTTAAATGTTAATTTGCATGTTTTGACCCCAGACTCTAGGACTGATGATTGCATCTTTTGGCTCCCTAATACTGGAGCTTTTTCTGTGAGCTTTGCAGTGGAAGTGCTCAGACCTCACTCCCCCAAGGTGGATTGTCATTATGCGGTTGGGATTTGGGAATACGGACAATATCCCAAAATGTGAGTCTATAGTATCGCTATGCAAGAATCCACTGAGCACCAAAGACAGATTGATGAAGATGCACCAATGATATGTCTGAATTATGTGGACCAGTAGAAGAATGAAGAAATCAGTTATTCTTTACTTGCAGCTGTTCTCGCAACTATGGCAGAAAATGTTGCATAGAAACATGGAACAGAGAGCTGCTATGGATTGGAAAGCTGAAATTACCTATGCAATCCAGTATTATAGGGGTAAAACCTTTCCAGCACATTTAAGAAGACTAACATTATCAACTGTGCTGTACCACCGATGGATGAAAAGGAACTACATATGCTTTACACATCAATAACATACTGTAGATATGGTTTAGAATGAAGTGGAAGCTCTCTACCATGGAAGGCAGGGACTTGGACAAACATATTTGACACTCCTATTAATTGGAGACAGTAATAATGGGGGGATTCCCCACATGACTATTGCTTGGAAAGAGGCTTATCTATAAGTGATGTCAATCAAAAACTTGTTTTAGGATGATGCTTCTGGGCTGTTTGCCCTATAGCGCTGTACCAATTGGTTGCTCGTTAATAATGCAACTTACATACCAAAGGTCCAAAAAAGTAGCACAGAGCTAGTCCATTTTGGCTTGCATGTAAGCATGTGCTTGCCTATAAAGTGTTTAAATAATAGTCTACACCACTTCTTTTCCAACTAATTGCCGAGCAGAAGCAATTGCATGTGTGCAACAGAATGCAGAACTGTAATTTACCCAGGAAAAAGAAGACACTAAAAAGAGAGTTTTTGGTGCACACTCCATGATAAACATCTGACACACTATGCAGTATAAACCAAACATGATTTGGATAATTGAAAGTACACGCTTATACCTGGCAAGGTGTGTTAGACATGTGTCCAAGTCTCTGTCTCAGCTGGTCATCACTAAGGTCAGAACTGAACATGTCATCATCTCCCATATATGCACAGAGAGAGTGGTATCTGCAAGGTACTTGTTTTATTAGCTATGAAGTGATTGCACGAAACAGGAACAATCTTCAAAAGCACAAAGCTGCGGCCACTGCGAGGTCTGGGGAGGGTTGCAAAATCACTTTTACTTGCTGCTCTAAAGACAAATATTCAAGATTTCACACATATTATCTGCTACATGTCTCACAATCTCATTGTTTTCAGATACAGTCCAGATAAAGCATTGAAGAAATGAAAAAGTAAACACGATAGTCGCATCAAAACCACAGTAATTAGTAGACAAAGTTATACAACAAACAATAATGAATATAAGAACAACAGACATTAGAATATTGTAGGTGGCTGCATACACCCATGTTGCCAGTGCTCCAAGAATATCTTAACAATTGCTATCAACTGTGGTCACTTCTCTCTTAATTCTACATTCCAATACAACAGACAAGGAAAAGTAAAGTAAAGAGGTGATATACGTTTCATAAAGTCCACATCTTTGAACTGTCAACAACCGATTCAGAGAAAAATGAAAAATGTATCAACCTCACCTATATGCGCTTATTGGAGAATCTGGATTTGCTTCGCGGGGCATTAATTCTGCTCCTCTACCTTCATCTATCAATTTTGAAGCCAAATCAATCATAGCAGCAGTTTCAGGGAGAGTTGCTCTATATTCGCGGTCACTAACTGGAGCCTGAATAACCACATCACGTTAGGATCAAATCTGCAATTAGTGCACAAAGTCCGTGCATTACAAATACACTCATTTCTTTAGCCAATAATACGAGTTTATAGAAGTCATTGCAGGAAATCAAGACTGAAGGACCTCCATTGGCTTTACAGTATGCTTGATAGAAGGAAAAGTGGATATGGGAAAAAGATATGGCTAAGGCTCCTTACGTGCAATAGGAAATTAAAGAGAAGCGATGTAAAAGGACAGGGATTACCTCTCTTAGAGCCATATTCCTTCCAAAAGTTGAGAGGAAAAGAGAGGGCTTCGTTCTTTGACCTTTTTAACCAAATTTGAACTCTATTTTTGTGCAAAAGGGCGAAATGCTAACCAAAACTTTGCTTCTTTAGACATAAATCTGTACATCTCCTCCTGCTTACCTAACGACAAAGGAAGAGACGGCCCTTCCTTAGATACATACCTTTTCCTAACTTCCCTTCCTATTTTCCATTTAAGAATTTTAGGCTATTTGCCCCATGGCAACCCCTATCGGGGTTGTCCATGGGCCCCCTGGGGGTATTTTTTGGTAAACTTTTGCTATAAGGATAAGATGTGAACAACCATGTTCAGGCGAGTATTAAGACTCTCCCTTGGCAAAATCGTGGAATGCTAATCGTATTTCCATAAAGAATGAAGTATCAGATGGTTGATCATTCTGAGCTATACCTCTGGATGCCATAAGTTGCACGATATAAACTGTTTGACCAGCATAGAATGCTAGAGAAAACAAGGCAACAAAGAGCTAAATCCAGACCCAAGCACAACCAGAACTCGTGTGTTTAACAAAATAGACAATCCTGCCAGACGTTATACTTCGCAGAAAAGCCCAGCATGCTTGGAGAGGGATTGATTGACACACTTTATGATCAGAGGGCTGAAGGGAAACCGTGCCTATCCCTTAAAGAAAAGACCCCACTAAGGTGCCAGCATGCACACATTTATAAAAATGAATGCAGATACACACAGAACCTCCTGATATCGACAGAACTAACCCACTCTACCCTCCTCCTTTTGTATCTGTAGTTTTTCTGTTGAACACAGTGTGGAGTGTAAGTGGCTGATGTTCATCCCTATAATTTTTAGGATAAAGACCCAAAAAGGACTAACTGATGAGCTCAATCCCCGCCCCCCTACTTGCCCCTTTTCTTCTTGTACATACAATACTTTTTTGCACTCACAATGTGAGATGTTGAGCTGCAGTGGCTGATTATGCTCTACGCGTACCTTTTTGTCAAGTATACTCCTTTGAGCAGATTTTGCAAGTAAACCTAAACATTAAAAAAAACTTGCACTTGTGGAAAGTTTTGCAACACCGATAATCTTTAGCAAGTGCAAGACAAAGGGATGTAAAAATATCCAGGTAGGTACATGGACGAGGCGGGCTGTAGAAACTAAAAGTTGGAATACATCGACTTGCCGCAGAAATTACCATAGCATCAAGATGCAACCAGTTGCCGTCTAACTTAATCGAACTATGGAAGTATGTAAGACGTGGCGATTATTCCCAATCTGTACCAGAAGAACACTAAATTTAGGTACGTGGATACCTGCAAAATGGCTGCACGAACTGCTCTGGAGCATGCGGCATTGGTACGCATGTAATGCACAATATCCTATATACAAAACAAACAGGGTTTCCTTGTAAGGCGGTAAGTATTGAGCAGCACATTAGATGCTTCATGTTTGCAAGTTGAGGAAAAAGATAAAGATTGCTGACCTGACAGCCAGTACTATGCCCAAGCAGTACCACACCCTCGGAGTCTTCCTTATTTATTAGATAACTGATCAATTGATCAAGATCCATGGCGTCCTTCAACACGTGCAAGATAAAGGAAAAAAAAATAGTGCACCAAAAAGAGCCAAAAAAAAAAAACCAAACGCTTATTGAATCCTGCCCTTAATCGGGGAAAAGGTCCGGCTACATTGTTTATGTATTAAACAAAAAGTAGTATGCTGAACTATGACAAATGTCTTGTGGCCATCTGGATTCAACATATCACATACAGTGTTCAATTTACGTGGCTAGGGAAAACCAATGAGAAACTGACTACTAAAAGATAATAGGATGTCGACTAAGTGATAATACAAAGTAGAAAACTTCTACTCAGTAACAAGTGAAGAGACAGGAGTCACTTGTTGCATTTAGGAGTTGTTTCCACCTTCTAACAGTTCATTCACCAACAAGGAAAGATAACCACTAAAGATTTTCCTACTCCTTCAAATAAGTTAACAAAGATAACATCTAAGCCGGAAAAAAAGGAACAAGGTGAGTTACTTCTTTCAAGCTTGTGATGCCATATCCACTATATGAAGATGAGAGCAGAAATTGAACTAGTGACCACTTCTCTTTGTCCAAAGCAATTGCCAGAGGTTCCAAATATCTGCCAGGAAAGAATGTCTACTTTAGAAACTGCAGAAGACTGATAAATCACTGCTTTAATGCTCTCAAAAAAGATGATGCTTGGCTCTTGGTAAGTAGTAAGCTGAACACTGCACCAGATAACCAATGCCACAAATACTAGAGAATAGGTTGAATCAAGACCTACACCAGCAACCATTGCAACAGCACATAAGACAGGCAACATAAGGGAAAACGTCTTCTACGGCAATTGGGTGATTAGGAAGTAGGGAAAAAGTCACGATTTGAGTATTCCTCTTACTTGAATTACATTTAGCTTTTGAAGCTGAGTAGGTCAATTAGGGTATGACAAAGATCCATGCTTGGGATCATCTTTTGCCATCATTACAACTATACGCATTTCAAGAACCCAAGGGTACTATCATTCTCAACTTTAATGGTTAGCAAGGAAAAATTAGTCATCTTGCACTCTGCTTGAACTACCAATGATTCTTTCATGATTTTGAGTCAGAGTTGTCCCTTGAACAAAGACAGCTCATCAGGAATGTGCATTCAGCTTGGTAGATTCCTCCTGGATCTACCACGAAGCCAATCTCCCCCATCACTGGCTTGGCCAAATAATTGGAGAAAGATGATTTTGTAGAAAAAGAAGACTGGTTGATTGATGGTCGGGCAGGTCGATATCATTTACTCAAAGGAAAATGTTGTCCCTTGCTTTTAATGTTGTTAGAAGATTAGATTTGATAAGGTCAACAAGAATGGCAGAAAAGATCAGACATGGGGTGGCAGCACTCCTCTACGAAGAAAGCGACTATTTCTAAGTCAGCAAAAATACAAGAGATTATATAGCAAGCTAGTGCCCAACAAAGGAAAAATTATGAGAAAGAGTTTGCATACTCAGTAGCCAAAAATCCATCTGTCAGCCCGCCGATAAAGATGACTTGTTGCTTATAATCACCTGTTTTGAATGCAACCTGTGCCAAGAACAATGATGTCATAACATTATAGGAGCCATGTCAAGGAAAGAGGAAGGTATGCTAATAAAGCAAGCACAATTTTATTTTTATTTTTCCGTAGGTAAAGATATATTAGAAGAAAGAAACCGCCAGATAGGGCGAACCTAGAAGTCCCCTCAAACCCAAAAATTGAACGAGATTGTCAATGAACTCTAAGAAAGGATCTCAGGAAACCAATCCTGCACTAGACATCCAACATAAGACGTCACAAAATAGTGGTTTCACAACTACCACGGAACTCGACAATCCTTCAAAATGACGATTATTCCTCTCCAGCCAAAAATTACAAATGAATTTTCAAACACATCCTTGAGACCATCTGTGCAACAAATCTACAACTCTTTTTGGCATAAACGAAGAAATGGAACAAAAGATCACATCTCTTGAGTGAAATCACGATGAAGGTGGTGGATTGACGGTCTCCTCTACAGCGAGGCACATGCAGCAACGGACAATAATTTTCTTTCATTTCTTCAAGTTATCAAGAGTCAAAATTGTTTCCACATGTCTACGATGAAACCATTCACATGGTAATTAGCCCAGTGAACAAATCGTGAAGTCCAAATCTCTTTTATGTGGCGATGTTTCACCAATAGAAATGTTGTCCCATCTATCTATAACTATGTTGATTGCCTTCCTTATGACTTCTTGTAGCAAACTTGGTTTACACTTTTACCAAAACAGCCCCACGCCCTTAAAAATAATAGGCCTATTAAAAATTAAAAAAAAAATAGAGATGCATAAAATGGGATATATTCTCAGCACATTTGTATTATTGCGAAAGATTCAGGCAGTGGCAACTTGGAGTTCTTGAGAAATAAAAAATAAATAACAAATTCGAAAAGAAAAATTTAGCTACTGCCGCTTATACTAATAGAAAACATGTAAGGAGAGTCATGGAATCAAAAACTGAAATGGAATTAATAAAACACCAGGTTTTACAGCAGAGGTGCACAAAAGAAAAATAACATCCACCGAAGAAAAAATCATTCTTTGTTTTTCAGCCTGAATTGGTGAATAAACCCAGATATATCGTAAACCAAAAGAAACAAAAAAGAATACATGGAGTAAAAATATTCTGAAGCTTTTTTTATAAACCTTACTGCAACTACATATGTCAGTATTGTTTCCTCAGATTTGAATACTTTTTACAGCAGAGGTGCACAAAAACAGTAATATCCACTGAAGACGAAAGCATCACTCCTTGTTTTTCAGTCTGAATTGGTGAAAAAATCCAGATATATCAAAAACCAAAGAAATGAAAACAGACGATATGACATAAAAAAGAAGTCTTCTAAAGCATTTCTATAAACTAACTGCGGCTATATATGTGCGTATTGCTTCCTCAGAGTTGAAAACTTTAACCTGCTTCAGAGTTCAGAGGCAACTTTTCTTATATTCGTTTACTTCCTTACAAGCTTGTGTATTACTTTGGTGTCGTCATCATCAAGCAACTTGCACCTGGAATTGCTTATTTGCATATAAAATAGTCGTCAAGCTCTAATAAGTGGCCAATTGAATGCCATCCCGCAATGTAGGCATCCTAGCAAACTCAACTTCTTGAACTTGAGGCTCTCCTTCAACATAGTAGTGAAACTTTTAGAAAATGTGGAAGTGGAAGAGCCTCTGCCAAGATTTTGACTCATGTGAAAACTGGATTGACAAAAACATACTTAGACACTCTTATGCTCCAGCTTAAGTAAGCTTTCACAGGAGATTATAACCTCTTCGTTTGATTACAAATGGGGTTAGCAAAAGAAGGCTCTATTTGTTTCATCATACAATTACTCCCTCCGTCCCACATAAATTGATCATCTTTTCTTTTTTGGCCGTCCCACAAAAATTGCTCACTTTCCAAATTAAGAAAAGATGCTATAGGTGTTTTTCCAAATTTACCCTTCTTACACTTTTTTTTATTCTATTTCTCTCTCCACACTTAACTCTCCACCAACTCATTTTCTCTCTCCTAACCCATTTTCTAACACTTTTTTATTCTACTTCTCTCCCCATATTTAATACTCCACTAACCAATTTTCTCTCTCCTGGCCCATTTTCGACCCCTCCTCTCTCTAAAGGATACAATGGGAAACACACAGGGTATGACTTGAATCCTTAATCTGCGTGCAAGTCAAAGTTGATCGAATTATGTGGGACGGAGGGAGTATTTACCAAGTAGAAATAGTTCAAATAGAGAAAACATTTCTCGTACAAAAATTTAAAAGACACAGTTGGTATTTTGAATTAAATTCTTACACTTGCAAATAACGGTGTAGTTTCTTTGCCATGTTAGCCCATGTGCATTCTTCTTATCATATTCATAACATGGATTGATAGTCTATTCGTTTCTGTACACACTGTTTTGCAGACTGAGAGGTCATTGGGGCAGATAGTACAGTTGACATGTAACCATACAAGGATGTCATTTGTGAGGCTTTAGTGGAAAATTTGATTCTTTTTTGGTTAATTTAAGATACCGGTATTCATTACAAAGACTGTTCTCATACTCATGAGTAGGTACAAGAGAAATACATTTAACTTCTATATAAATGCTCTATTTGGTGGGCCAAAAATCCAGAGAAAGGAAAAGGAACTTGAGTAATCGGTAACCATTTATTAGGGGTTGTAGGACTTCACTCAATTTGTCAAATACAAGTATTGCATTAGTGAAAGAATTTTTTTTTTCATTAATATTTGCAGAAAGGCAAAATATATCTTTATATTGACATTTCACTTTCTCATTTTCTCTGGATTGATATAGAAATGTTACGGAAAAGAAGGGAGGTTAAGGGGAGGCTAGAAGGATCTGTATGTTAAGTGTACTTGCCCTAGAGTTCACTCCGAGCAACAAATGAACATATTTACACAGGAATGGTTGAAACGGAGGAGACATTGCAACTTTGATTTACACTCATTCACCCCATGAACAGACGCAAGTTGTATGATTGTGTAGTGACTTGTGAATCTTGTAATACTGCTCAAAGTTTTTTCTAAGATATCTGCTTCAAGCCATTTTTCAGATGCAATAATCATATTGTGAGATGTAAAGTAAAGAGGACATGCAACCCATTACTAGTTGCAGTAATCAGAAAATGATTGCTATGTAGTGTTTCCCCTTCCTGTTTTTATATCCAAGAAAAAGATCACATAGTGCGTGCTCCATTTATTTTTGTTGAATCCCTATGCAGAATTAAATCATGCTTTTCCAAATGCATTGCTTGTTTGTTTGCACTTGCTACAAATCTTAATTATTCCCTCCACTGGTTGTATCTCAAAGAAAAATCTATATATTAGGTCTGAGTAGGTGTGTTTGACATTTTGTTGGTAGAATTGTAGTTTCGTTATTATTATATTTTCTATCAGCATTGATCACTCAACTTTGCTTTTTACATGACTGTCTAGCCCCTCTATAAAACTTCCCTACGTGGTGAATGTTACTAAATAAAGAACGTATGAATTTAAAGCCACCCTTTTCCTATACCCAATACTGTTAATGTGCACACTATAGAACAAAAAGCAGGAGTCGTCGTCACAAAATAATTTGCATCCAAAGTAATTTACGTCCAAACAAACCCCACGAAACACCAGAAGGCCCAAAACCATTTCCAACATATATTTACGTCAGAACAAAGTATTTAATAAACACTAGACGGCACTTCAGCTATTGTTATGAACGACATGAATGCATCATTTGTAATTACTTTTGGTTTTCGTATTCATCCAATCCAACACCTTCATGCCCCTAGCAAGAACCTCATATCCTCTTATGCCAGTAGACCCACAGCTCAAATTTTGTTTTGTTTTCTTTTTCAGTTTTTAATCAAGAACGTACACACTAAATAATAAATGAGTACAGTATAGAATGTAATTCAACTCTTGAAGGGGGATTTCAAGAACCTAAATTTTCCCCCAAAGACCCAAACTTTCAGTCTATTATATAGCTAAAAGCATGATTTTGAATCAAACACGTCCCCACATTAACAACAAATGAAACAAATCGACACGATGGTATTATCCAATTCAACTCTTAAAAGGGGTTTTAAGAACCTTATAATCTCTCAAAAAAAAAAACAACCAATCAGACCTTAAAGTATTCAAGTCTAAAGATCCAGGAAAACTACAATTCCAAATTTGACTAACTCAAAGAAGCCATTTTTTACCAGAAAACTATAATGTGACTTCATTTTTAATCAAGAACTTAGCCATGTTAATAATTGATGAACACACAAACACAATGGAATACACTCAATCTATTCAACTCTTGAAAGGGGTTTTCAAAAAACCTAAAATTTCTCAAAAGAACCAAACAGACCCTAAAGAATTCAAATCAAAAGAGAAGCGATTAGTGTCCAAACACCTGAAAATGTGACTTCATTTTTAAAAAAGAACGCGCCCACGTTACGAATAGATTACTAATAGATCAATGGATAAACATAACAGAGTACCCTCAACTTATTCAACCCTTAAAGGGGGTTTTCAAGAACCTAAATTTTCCCAAAAAGAACCACACGTACCCTAAAGATTTCAAGTCCAGAGATCCAACAAAATCCCAAATTTCGGAAGTTAATTAACAAGAGAACTGAGTTATTTTTTAACAGACCTGAATTGGCTTGGGGCCGTACTTGAACATGACCCCACGAAACTGATTCTTCCGGTTAACCGGACAGCCGCCGCCGTCGGCGGCGGCGGCCGACGAGCTGGTTACCATCCTGGCGCTGCCGGACTTGTTTAAACGGCCGCGAACAATGCCCGAAAACCAGGAAGCGGATGACGTGGACGACGATGATGATGAAGATGGGGCCGAAGAAGTTGACAGATTCATGGTAATGGGTTCGGATTTAGGAGGGTGGCCATGCTACTGTTGGGTAAGAATCCAGGGTTTCTCTTTTAAGAAAGCTCATTTGGTTTTGTACCAAAATGGAGATCAAAGATTGAACTAGTAGTTCAAGAAAAGTACATGGGGCTTGCAGTTCTACAATGTACAGCGAAGGAACAGGTCCCACTCTGCTCAAGTTCAAACAAGAGTTTATGCGTAGGGTTAATTACGCTCGATACCCCCAAGTTTGAAAATATTACGCTCAGCAGCGTCAAGTTTGAAAGAACATAATTATCGAACGAGGTTTGATTTTTTTCTTAACACTATATCTAGATAGGGTCATAGTGCCGATCGCCTTTTAAGTTTTTCCTATTCATATTATTACCCTTAACAATTCGATGACTAAGGATTGAAAAATATTACATTTTTAGAATCTCGTTTAACCTATAAACCTACGGCCTATGCATCTCTATGAATGATAAGAGACATGCAGACATTAATGTCATAGCTAAAATTATCTTATACGGAGTATGAAATAAACACTATTTAGCACTACATTTCATTTTTGCAGAATAGTATATTTGGGACCGAATCAATCTTTCGAACCACTTTTACTTCTAAAGCAAGATCGATAGTATCCATGGACTAGACACTACCTAACTTTTGAGATTTTGCAAATCTTGATTTGTAACGATTTAATTGGCTCCTTATGCTTTTATTTTATTAGACTTTAAAACAGTTTGAACGGTTTTGTTAATCTCACGTCAGTACAATGTTTCTATTATCAATAAGCGGAGATCCATGTTAGGTCATTTGGCCAAATGATTGCAGAGTCAGCAACATGTTAGCAGGCTACCAAAACCGGTAAACCAATCATCTCTCTTCATTTCTCCATCTTCACTGCCATTTCCACCTTAAACCCCGATCATCTAATCGAAGATAGAGAATCATGCACATGTTAAACAATAACACAATTACTCTCTTTAATGCCCTTGCTGGTCATTTCCTTACGTTAAAATCGTTTACAATAGTTTTAATCCAAATGCTTTTTACTACGGTTACTAATTTTGCATATATTTGATTAGAACTTGAAAATTGTGAACTACCGTTGTTTTGTGTGTGTGTGTAAGTTTTGTGCAAGTGAAACGGTTTGGAGTGTCATCGGTAATTAAAGTGCCAATAAAATCTCAAAGTATTTCGAAAAGTTGGAGTTATTGCACAGTCATAGTGCTCATAAGCCTACTTAGTTACTTATAATTAGCAATACGGAGTATTACTTTGTAGAAGGGTAAATTAAGCGAAGACTCCTTCAAGCGAGGGTGTTTGGGGTTGATTTTAGTATGGCCAAACTTGATTTAATCTAGATTAAGTCAGCTGTGTGAGTGTTTGGCAAAAGAGATTATAATATTTAATCTAAGTATCTAACCAAAAAAGCTAAAAACTGATTAAATCCATAATCCTGAAAAGTGAGGATTATAAAATAATCATTTTTTTCATAATCAGGTTTGACCTTTTAATTTACCATCATATCCCCATGTGTTTTCACAAAAAGACATTTCATACCCTTTTAACTAATTATTAGGTGGGACTTTTAATTAGTTTCTGGAGTTATATTATCTTCTACGCTAACAAAGAGAGGGAGCACAATTGTTCATTAACAACCGCCTTCTTCCTCCTCACCATTTATGTACGTTCTTCTACCTTTAATTCAGAATAAGAAGTGACAACTTTTGTAAGTGGTTGAAAATAGCTTCTTCAATATTTTTTTTTGTATATTCTAGTTATTTTCAAATTAAAGTTATTACTTCACTAAATGGATATTAGAAACTATATTTATGTAATGTCCTTTATGACCATTTTGTCATATCAAAACTGATTTAATCACTTTCTACCCAAATACTTTTTGTAACTTTAAGCTAGTTCACATCTAATTTTGCCAAACAACAAACTGATATGCTTAAAGTAGATTAAATCTAATTTTGAAAACTGATTCAGATTTAAACTGAAATCTGCTTTTCAGAATCAATCACAAACAACCTTTAACTATAAAAGTGACAATTTGGGCGAGGATCATAATGAGATAACATAGTTATGAGCCATGCCAACAAGTTCCTCAAGTTCTATAAGCACTTGTTACTTGTCACTTCTTTAGGTTGTTTAAGAAAAATCTTTGATGATTATTTGATTTATGATCTTGTCAACAACCCAAAGGCTATAGTTATTAATATCGTTAAATATAGTATATGTGGACGGACTCATTCTTTACCGGCTTAAGATTTTAAAGTATATAATAACTTAAAGTGGTATCAAAGCTCAGTCATCCCGCTTGCATATATGATCCCCAATTTTATGATACTGCAACTTGCACTCATCTGTTTATGTACATAGTGGTGGTGCATTCCTCGTCTATTCCTCAATGATTTGTTTCTCCACGTTCAATCAGAAGCTTGTATGTGAAGAGACGTGTCAAGCATAAACCTGGCAAAAATTAACCCGGACCCGCGGGTTGATCCGTACCCGGCTAAAAACCCCTAGTACGGGTACATGTTTTGAATACCCGTCGAAAACAGACTCGTACCCGAATCGACCCGTAATTTTCGGGTCTGTCCAGGTTGGATACGATTTACCCGACCCACCCGAATTGTTCGCTATATATAAGTGCTAGAATGCTAGGGTTTCATTCCTTTCTCTCATCTTCCCCATCTGTGCCGCTCCTCTTTTTCTCTTTCACGAGTCACGACTTCGCTATCTCTCTCACGACGTCCCTCACCACTTTCCTCCTTCTCTGAACTATCTCTCGTCTCACCCACAACGCCACCATAGTCAGATTTGTCTCTCGCTCTCACCCACCGGCCACCACAGTCAGATCCACCGACGACCGACCTTCTCCGCATCTTGACGGCACCAATCATTCAGCTCCGACAGCCACAACTCTGCCACTGTCGTCCGTGGGAAGCCTCAGCCTTCAACTTTGATTTAATAGTCGATCTGACTATAAAATCAATCAGATCTTGTTTTATTTTTCTGTTAATTTTTGAATGATTTATGTAATGGTCATCAATCAGATCTTGATCTACTTATACTATTTCTATTATGATTGATTTTTAGCTCATTTTCTGGGAATGTTAAGATTGTGTTGGATTTGAGATTATTTGTTGGATCTATAGCCAAAAAATATGTTTAATTGTAGTAACAAAAATGAAATCATGCAGAAATTAAACTGTGATAATTGTAATAAAAGGAAGGGGGAAAAATATTTTCAGAGAAATACCCCAGTGAATATATATATATATATGTTAATAATAGAAGTAAAAATTCATTTACCCGCGGGTAATACCCGACCCGCAAGGGCAGGGTACGGGTGCCAAAAAATACTATCCGGGAAAAATCGGGTAATTTTTACCCGACCCAGATTTACCTGGACCCGATCGGTTTTTACCCGTATCTGGGAGGTTTACCCGTTTGTCAGGTCTAAGCATGATAAACATTTTTTGGCCCATATGTTATCAGCTTAAGCTTTCATAGCAGATCGTATTTTATTTGTTTAAAACTCCGCGCTTCCATTTCACCCATTCCCATGAAGCTTGTAACAATTAATGAAGGGCAATAAGAGATAAATCCCAGCTCTGAAATGAAGGCACAGTCACATTGAAGCAGGGGATACGCATTGAACAGATATTGGGCCAGGCATGTTAGTCACCAAAAGGACATTCAGCAAGCCCACAGGAGTGCTTTACCAGGGCCCAGTTTGTTTAACAATGGCCTCAGTTCTTAGCTTTACTTCGTGATCCATTTAAATTTGGGAGAAAGTATGGGCTAATTTCTAGCCCATACATAACAAGCTTGGACATCTCGCCTTTTACTACATTTTTTTTTATCTTTATTGATACTCCTTAAATTACTAATGAGAGTCGCGTCACGGAGTACCACCTATTTAGGAGTGCCACTCCAACTACGAACTGACCTCTTATGAAATTGAGGCCTTGTTTGTTTCACGGAAATCGTTTTACGGGTGTTTGGTGTATGAAAATCTTTTTTCTAGAAAAAGTTTTCTGCATTTTTCAGTGTTTGGTGCATGCATAAGATTGTTTAATGGAAAATGATTTTCAATTACACTTAATTTTGAAGAACAAAATGTTGAAAAGTCACTTACCGATTAAAAGTCGATAAGTCATTTTTCGGACCACTGAACACACACAAACCCCCCGACACACACACCCCCATCTACACCCACCCCCCTCTCCCCTCGACACATGCGCGCACACACACCCCGCACCTACCCACCCCCACACCCCCCCCCCACACACACACACCCCCCACCACCACACCACCCCCCACCCCCCCACACCACCCCCCTCTCACCCCCACACACCAAATGCACCCACCCACACTTACAAACTCACGCCCAAATAGTGGAAACAGTTGAAAACATATATTTTTTTTGGTATAAATGTTTGTATTACTGCACGACACCAAAATAGCAAAAAATGAAATTCATGTAAATATTTTCAGAAACTGCTATTCTTCGGAAAGCGTTTTTCGTGAAACAAACAGGGCCTGGCTGTTAACTAATTAGCGATCCTTAAGGAGAAAGTATAACTTAGCTTGCAACTGTGGCAAGCCATCGCTAATTTTGTTTCATATTTATGACGAAAAAAAGCATTTTACATCATTTCGTACTAAGTATCTTGCAGGCAAGCACTTTAAATTATTGGAGTGTATTGGTTTATCACGTGCTACTTTATCCAAGATTTAAAGTTCAAGATAGACTAAGCAGTTATACGCTTATTTTTCATGTAGAAAGGTGAATTATCTCGTATTTCGGTAACTTCTCTGAGGTATGTTAGCGTGATCTTAGTTTTTCAAGACTCTAATTTCTCAGAATTATGATTGAGGGGAGGGGATTGAGTCGCACTCTATCTCAGAATAATGAAACCCGTCTAAAGATTAAGCACACTCCGGTGATGGCGGAGGAATGAAGTGATACATTTCAATGGTTTTTGGAAGACCAAATGTGCTAATGGCCTAAAGCTCACGCGAAACTTGTTCTTTTTTAAAACTAACATATCTTCCCAAAGGCACGGTAACCTCAAATACCTGGTCACCACCAAATTTGGGTTGGACAAAAGTGAATGTTGCTGGAGCAGCTCATGCAGGCATTAGTATGGCAGCTACTGGAGGTCTAAGTAAGGATACTAGTGGAAGATGGATGTTCGGATTTATGTGTTCAGTTTGGCAGTGTAGTAGTCGACCCGCGGAGAGTTGGGCTATTTGGTACGGGCTAGAAATTGTTTGGAGCCGAGACGTAGAAATATTATCGTTGAGACAGATGCGCTTAAGGTCATCGAAGCCTTATTAAAAGGATATTTTCTTCAAGATCCAGGAGCTCTTGCATCATCAATAGGAATGACAACTAGTTTTCATCGCTCGCAAGTTCTAGACTCCCCGCACGTGGACCTCATATAAGACTTAGAAATGAATGTTTTAGGTGTTCTTGGCTCTCCCCTGTAACCCTTGAATTTATTCTTTCGTCCACGTACCCGGAAAAAAAAAACAAAAAATCCAACTAAAATATTTTCCATTGACCATCAGCAATGAACTGGAGGGAAGAAGAAGCTAAGGGATACCTTTTTTGAGTTCAGATACCTTATTTGCAAAAGCCATATCAGTCAGTGGATGGTCCCTGTGGACACACCAAATTCATGAGTGCATGCTCAAGAAAATAAAAGAACAAAAAGGGAAAGAGAAGGGTGTGCTTCGGAGTTGTTGATGAATGCACTCAGTGTAAAGTGGGAATCAAAACAAAGTGGACCAAAAGCTAACAAACGGCCCTTCAATTAACTAAAGAGATTGCTGCAAACGCCTCCTCAAAGTATTAATCTGTATTATCTCAAGGTTTAGCATGGCCTAAGCAGTGGCGGAGCTAATGGGCGGCACCGGTGGGCCAGTGCCCACCTGCTCCTCCAATTTTTTTTTTTTCTTTCATGTGGTATTTTTATCCACAATGATAAAAGTGCCCACCTAAAAATTCTAAAATTACTTAAACGAGATATTTTTTTAGTTATTTTACATGTTAAAGTACTTAAAAATTTTAGCGAAAGTTAAAAGAAATGTCCTTTTAGTCATTAAAAATGCTAAACTTATACAAATAAATACAAAAAAGCAAAGTTCAAACTCCAAATAAGTAAACACATAAAGTCAACATATTTAACCACACAGTTTAGACTTTACAAGGTGACAGAGCACACCGCCTTTGGGCTCTGACGGTTACACCTCATTCTCTGCCTCTGGCCTTACCTGTTACCTTCTCCCCCTTCTCCTGTTGGTCTACATGTTGCGTAAGATCCAATAAAGTCGAGCCAGCCATTCTAGTGGCTTTCGGGTAAAAGTTGCTTCCCTCGATTGATATTGTAACAGAAGGAAAGTTTTCAATCTTGTTTTTTAGATGCCCTAAATCAAGCTGAAGTGCAGCTTGTTAGCTGGGGGGTGGCAATTTCATGTGGTCCCCTTGCTTGTATTTTAAACCCCGAAGATCATGGTAGCGATTTCCATGGTAAGTTCCGTGTTTGGAACTTATAATTTATATGTTTAATTATAGTAAAAATTGGGCCTTGAACACCCAAATAATTCTTTGTTGGGCTTCTGATTGAGCCATCTAGACATAACCAAAGGGTAAGTTCCGTGTTTGGAACTTATAATTTATATGTTTAATTATAGTAAAAATTGGGCCTTGAACACCCAAATAATTCTTTGTTGGGCTTCTGATT